>JANAVB010035219.1:991928-996928 GCA_029216955.1 Iris pallida
TAGACCTTTGAAGCTTTGAGAGCGAGAGTCTTCTCCTTTTCTTTGGTCTTCTCCTTCTCCTTCTCTTGAATGGAGGATTCCTCTTGATCCTTCATGTCGAGCTCGTGAGTCATTAGCTTACCCATGAGGGTCTCTAGGTTCATGACGGTTAGATCGTTCCCCTCAATGATTGCGGTAGCTTTAGGACTCCAAGCTTTCGTCAATCCTCTAAGAATTTCCTTATCTTTTCATGAGCGGGATATTCCTTTCCAAGAGAAAAAAGGGTTAATAATGTCACCAAACGAGTAAACATGCTTGCAATATTCATCATGCTTCATTTTAAAAGACTCATATTCTTGCGTGAGTCTACTAATCTTGGATTCCTTCACTGTGAAGTTTCCTCGTGAGTGACTTCAAGTAACTTCCAAATCTCATTGGAAGTCTTGCAAGTAGAGATCCGATTGAATTCACTACTGTCAAGGGCACAGTAAAGAGCATTCATTGCCTTGGCATCTCGACAAGCAAGCTTCTTAATGTTTTCGGCAAGTGTTTCCCGAAGGGTGTCAGAAGCAATATCCTCAATAGCTCTGGAAGGAGTAGGAAGGCCATTTATCACGCAATCCCATAAGTCAAAATCTATGGACTTGAGATAAATGCCCATCCTAATCTTCCAGTAGTTATAGTTGGTACCATCAAATAGGGGAGGCCTATTTGTGGAGTGTCCCTCATTGTGAAACGTGTTGACGCTAGGGTTAGAGGTCATGGATCACTCAAGGAAGTAAATCCAAATCAGAGAACAAAGCTCTGATACCAATTGTAGAACCCTAGAGGGGGGGTAAATAGGGAAATAAAATATAAACTACAATAATTGATGCAATAAAGGCAATTTAAAGAAAAGAGTAGAAAGATCAAACGCAAACGCAAGGATGTATCCTGGTATCCTCTTTTGAGGCAATCCAGTCCCGGAACTCTCTCCGGCTTTAATCCACTATTATCCAAATAGTACACACGAGTTTGGATCCGAAGAACTCGCCAACTTCAACACGAGTTTGGATCCGAAGACTCGCCAACTTCTACACACGAGTTTTCTTACGAAGGCTCGCCAACTTCAAACAACAGAGAAAGAAAGCTTGTTGATCTTCTACACTTGAAGATCGAAAGTGTACAACTCTTTAATACTCTAGCACTTAGGGAGAGGATGACAATGAAAAGCTTTGGAGAGTATTAATGGTGGAGCTCTTGGTTGTTGGAAAATTTATGAAGGAGTTGGTAAAGAAGCTCAAGAGAGAGAGAGCTTCCTTTTATAAGAAAACCAAGAGTGGGTGGCATTTAATGCTTCTGAATGTACGCAGACCGGCATGCCGTCGGTATGCCGCGGCATACCGCCGGTATGCCGTCCAAATAGTAACGGTCATATTTATGACCGTTCAAGAGCATTAAATGCGGCCATTAATGCATGTCAGATTAAATCGAAAACTGAGTATTCAAAATTCGGTATACCGCCGATATGCCGGAGCATACCGCCGGTATGCCGACAGAAGTCACAGAAAGTTTTAGAGCTGCTAGAAACGGCATGCCGCCGGTATGCCGTAGCGTACCGTCGGTATGCCGACAAAAAATCACAGCAACTATTGTGTTGCTAAAAACGGCATGCCGCCGGTATGCCGCAGCATGCCGTCGGTATGCCGACATTTCGAGACAGCAACTTTCTGGAGTCCAAAAAGCGGTATGCCGCCGGTATGCCGAAGCATACCGTCGGTATGCCGCTTTTTGTCACATAAACTTTTCTGGACGCGAAAACGGTATACCGCCGGTATGCCGGAGCATACCGCCGGTATGCCGCTTTTTGTCACAGAAACTTTTCTGGACGCGAAAACGGTATACCGCCGGTATGCCGGAGCATACCGCCGGTATGCCGTTCTGAATGACTTGATTTTCGATTTATGCTTTAAGTTATCATCCATCCTTTAGTGATTACAGAAATACCTAGACCAGTACAGACTCGAAGACACTGAGCAGGAAGACGCCGACTTTATGCAGGGAACGCCAGTGACTGCTACAGTCTTCAAGAAGGAGGAAGCCCTTGATCTTCTGAGAGAAATGAATCTGAAGAACAGAAGACTAAACTACGAAGAAGCTGTTAATTACTCAAAATAAAATGTGCCAACACCAGCCTCATTGCTTCTTCTTCTTCGGTTTCTCCTGGTTCGATCAGGAAGTCCAGGATATCTTTTGGCAGCTTGGGAGTAGACGAGCTTTCGCCCATTTCCTTCTTCTGCGGAGGTGGATGTTCTTTAACACCTTCAGTAGCTTCAAGGGCGACTTCAGCCTTCTTTATGTTCTCTTCAAAAGACATTGTGGATAAAATGCGATCCTTCTATTCAAATATATGCTCTATTTATAGGCATATGGTTACAAGGTTCGAAGGAACGTATTCTTTCCCGATACTCAGTTCATCCATTCATTTCTCATATTCATCCGACGTTTCACATGTTCATTAATACTTGACGGTTCGTCCGTTCATTTATTACATTCACTCGACAGTTCATCTGTTCATCATTTCTTAACGGTTTATCCGTTCATAATCTTCTATCAGTTCATTAAGTGGAGATTCGTTATTTATCATGTTTTCATAACCTCTGAATCAAATCCGAATCTACTTACTCATTTGTCATGTTTTGACCTCTGCATAGAAATCAATCTATTTTCTTTCGAGTTCCTATATATTATCATGTCCATAATACCTCTGATAATATCATATACTCTAAAAACAGAAAAGATGATTTTATTATCTATCATGTCCACAATTCATCCACAAATACAAATCATTGAGCATAGAAGAAATGTCATTTCCATTCCCATTTCACCACAAAAAGTCTATTACATTTTCTTAGACTTTCCTACAAATCATAATGGAAATCTATTACAAATCTTGGATTTTCATTCTATGTACAACTGAGATCTATTTCTTTTTGGATCTTCTCTGGCAATCTCGTTGTTTGTGGCAATTTCTGGGTGTCCAGCAGGAATCAAACTCTGGTCTTATCTCTCAGACGAGAGGAGAACCACAGAGTAGGGCAACACGAAAACGTGTTGCTGCCAATACAACTGGTGGATGGGGGTAACCTCTCAAGGAAGACAGGAATGTATCCAAACCTTGGGATACAATTCCTAGTTCTGCCTTGAAAGGAACTCTACTACCCAATCTCTTGGTAGTAGAGTTAACTCCACCATCCAACTCTCATGTATAAAGGCTCTTCCTACCATCTAAGGAAGACCCTTCTATCCCACGAAGAGTTCTGAGTTGTCTGATGTACGCGTCAAAAGCGTATGAGCTCCCTGATGTAGATGTCAGAAGAACATTGTCCACAGCATTCACATCACCAATGCCAGTTCTGAAGAAGGTTTTCAGCCAAAATTCTACGAGAAACAGTAAAGAAAAATCAGTCAACAGAAGCTGGCCAAGCAAAGACAGATGCATTCTGTTCATTTCAGGAAGATGAATTTGTCCTTAGCAAACAAAAAAAATTCGATGCGTGTATATTGAACTTACCGCTGAGTTTGCTGCTAAGGATTGACAGATCCATGTCTGGTATCGTGCACAGAGATTTGACATCAGGCAACATGGCTTTCCTATTTCCTTCTCATAGAAAATTCATTCTCATAAGAGAGGAAGAAGAATGGGAAGATGAGTTTGCGTGGAGTTCATCCATCTATTTAAAGGGTCAAGTGCAGGTCCATTCTTGGAAAAGATCCGCATAAATAGCGCTCGTAAACCATGGAATGAATGACACGTGTTCTTTGGAAGACAGCGCAATATTGGAAACAGTCAAAGAGTGCTAATTAACATTCTTTATTAATGCACGCTGTTCAATGCAAAAGTTGTAAAGTTGTACTACATTCTTCAAGACAGGCACTGATGGCCTTACAAAAGACAAGACAAAAAGAGTACAACAAAAGCATAAAAGTCACGCTCTATTTTCCAGAGCGGCTAAGTTTGATGCCTAACTCCTCTACGCTCTTAACTCCCAGGCGATGCAATAGAGTCTCGAGCATTTCACGCTTCTCCATAAGGCTCCGTCCATCAGAAGAAGACGAGCCATCCAATCCAAAGTAGCTCAAGAGATTCTTGGCTAGCTGCGTGGAGTCGTCCTTTAGCTCGATGACGACAGGTTCGAGTTCTTTACCCCCAAAAGTGGGGTCACCATGGGAACAAAAGCCCAACTTGCGTGCTTCCTCTTCGGCTGCTTCCTTTGGGGTCATATTTTTGAGAGATGAAGTCAAAACTGAGAATCACTCCCTGTTTATATAACAGATCTCGTCGACAGTTCATATTCCACCATAAATTGGACACAATCAGTCTCGGAGAACGAAGAGTCATTATGACATTTAATAAGTTCATTTGGATGTTTTCAAAGAACTTCGAAGTCTTTTCAACTTCCGAAAAATTTTGGAGCCATCTTAGCGTGACTTTAACTCATTTCATCATCTCTATTTCAAAGTATTTCGAAAATATTTTATCATTTTTTCGAAAACTTTGAAGGGGGTTTTGTAGGCCTCAAAAATGAAAGTCACGCTGAGTTGATCAGAACAAGTCACGCAGAGTGATCCAAGAAGCAGCACAAAAGATACGCTAAGTTCTGCCTGGCCATCTCCTATAGAAGTCACGCAGAGACAGCTCAGCCATACGTCAGAATCATAATGACTGACAACACAGCAGTCGAGAAACGTTTCCTCGTATGCCACGTATGCACAGAATTCGAGAGATCATCGCCGTCTTTTGCGTGATTTTCGAAATCTTCCTTAGCAAGACTCACTCTTCACCAAGTTGGCGTAACTTTGGGTCTTATCTTCATTTAATGCGGCTGACAATATAATCAATGTCAGAGATTTTGTGTCAGACGAAGCGTGCCAAATCAAGACAGCTGGCGGTTTGCGTGGATTCTGAACCTTCTCCTTCCTCAAAATATTTGCGTGACTTCTGAGTTATTCTTCTCAAAGCCTGCGTGAATTCTGAAGTA
>JANAVB010035219.1:999428-1069428 GCA_029216955.1 Iris pallida
GTTTGACCTAAAGTTGACCTAGAGTTGACCTAGGGTTGACCAGAGTTGACCAGTTGACCAAAAGTCAACTGTAAGTCAATCGTTGACTTAAATCGACTAGTTTAATTCCGTTTAACTTGCATTGACCCAGTTTGACCTTGTTAGACCCAATATGACTTAGATTGACCCTGTACAATCTAGTTTGACCTTGTTTGACCTAGATTGACTTAGTTTGACGTGTCTTAACCTAGTTTGACTCAGTATGACTTAATTTCACTTCCAAACCATTATATTGATATAGTATTCTATCTATAGGTCCTCGAGGCACTGTTCTTGGACTCAGTCGATCTATCCATCATATTACAGGTGAGTACATTTTCTGACACTTTTCTAATTTATGATGATTGTTATAATTCATATAATTAGTGTAGATATGCTTGTTCTCGACACATTGGTCACACGGATTGGTATTCATGGATCCCGATATGAGATGTTATTCCTCGTTATCTTGGTATATCATGTGCAAGCCCCCTTGTAGTTCTTGTGCAGTATATGGACACCGATTCTCGAGAAGACTTGCTCCCTTCTCGTAGAATCTCGTGTCATAATGTGTCTTGCTTGGATCCACTCTACCAGTCGGGGACGGGGAGTACTAGTGTAGATGTGTGGTCAATACCCGCCTTGTATATATTGTGAATCTTGTGAATGCCAATCCTATATACCACACGTATGATTGGCTAGATCATAACCTTGTGCAGACCCAATCCGGCCACATGTTGTAGCTAGTACTCACACACTTAGATAGATGATTCTTGATTCTTGTACATGCCATGATCAGTTTTACTTGCCTTGTTCTAGCTCTAGATTTACAGCTTACCTTGCCATGATACTCACATGTATATTCCATGATTTCTTGTATATACTCTCTATTTACAGTCTTATAGCTTTTGTCATATCTTGTGAACTGTTGTTAGTTGATTGTACTCGTTCCATCCTGACTGGATATGTTGACAAAATATTATAGATGCTGATGAGGAGGATTACAGTACCTACTACGGTCCGGATGACGTAGTGGGCTTAGACTTGGAGACCTTGGTCCAGCAGGGCTTAGCTCCGCCCGACGAGCCTCTAGCTTAGTTTAGTTAGAGTAGATATTTTGGACTGGACCTTGTCTCCAGCTTTGCTACTTATGTTATGATATTATATTTGGGATTGTATAACTATATTACTCTGTGACTCTTTCTCTCTGTTGAGCTGGATATTGCACTTGTGGTTTTTATCTATCTTGTTTTTCGTATCATACTTCTTTCTTCTAGATTGTGATTGAGTTTATCAGTATTTCATATTATATACCTCCGTACGAAGATGACAGGTTATTATATACTGTTTTGTTGGCTAGTAGACCTACAGCGTTCTACGCCATTTTTACGGTGTAGGCTGGGCGTTGTCACGCACTTGTGCCCCTACCTAGGGTGCGGGTCGTGACACGTTTTTAGTGGTGGCCCATACAGGTCGAAAGTTGCAATTAGTGCGATGTCGTAGTAGCGCTCGACTTAAAGTGCTGTTATGAGCCTGCGGTACGTATCTAGGATAGGCTATAGGCTAAGTTACTCAATCATAAAATAGGAAAACTTCCACTTGCTGATCCTTTAATTGTCCTTCTTGATATTGATTTTTGTATTCAAATTGTCCTCATTGATATAATATTTCATGTGCCATGTTGATTTCTTTCTTTTATTCTATCTTCAGGATGGTGCAGACCAGGTCCTAGCATCCTGAGTCCGCGGACGCGGAGAGGTCTGCTATGACTCGCGGACTTGATCCAGACACTCCTGTTGCAGTCGGGGTGTCGGCAGCAGCTCTTGGGGGCGCTCCTCTGCCAGTTTTGAGGGCTGACCCTGGGGTTGCTACGACTATTCCGGCTGCAGTACCAGTGGTTGATATGGGTGCTCTTCCTCCTCCTGCACAGCAGATTCCCCTGCCAGTTGCAGACGTACTTCCACCTCCACCTCCTCTGCCTACAGATATTGGGCAGATGCTTACTTTTCTCTAGCAGATGCTGGAGACTCAGAGAGCCCAGACCGAGGCTCAGTAGAGGCAGACAGACGCGATGCGTCAGGGCATGGAGGATGCCCATCAGTTGGCCCTTGCAGCCGTGGAGCAGAGGGCTCTGCATCATGGGGCGCGACCGAGGTACGGAGATATCCAGGACTTCAAGAAGCTCGGGCCCCATGACTTTAGTGGGACCGAGGGTGTGGTCTATGCAGATGATTGGCTCGAGGATATCGAGCGGCAGATGAGGGCCTCCTGCCTCGCAGACAACCTGAAGGTCGAGGCGGTAGGTTTGCAGTTCTAGATATTACACGCACCTGGTTCAGGAACGAGCCAGCCCTAGCTAGAGAGGGCCATACTTGGGCAGAGTTCAAGCTTCTCTTCAAGGAGAAGTTCTGTCACCCTCACTTTTCCCAGTTAGGGGTAAAATGGTAATTTTTTATTTTATAATATTTTTGGGAATTTTATTTCATGAATATTATTATTTAATTATTATAGGAGTCGGGTTCGAATTTCATCGCATTCCGAGTTAATTCGGGACCCCGGTGAATTTTGACTTGAGCCGTAATTAGCTTGTTAGCTAAACATGGCCCACCACACTAAACTTTTAGGTTTAGGAGCTTGGACTAGTCCCCCATGAGTAATTAAGTTTAATTATGATTTTTATTTATTTTTAGCATTTTTCAAAACCCATTTTGGATTAATTTTTGCATTAGGCTTAGGGAGGGGCAAACTTGTAAATACAAGTGCCCCTACCCCTTGGCACCATGGCCGGCCACCTATAGGGCCACCTCCTCCACCTCTTTTACTTCCTCACTAATTTTCTTCTTCTTCTCCATTACTTTCTTTCCAACTCCTTCTTCTTCCTTTTCAAATCCACTTTTAGGTATGATTTTTAAACCCTTTTAAATTCCTCCTTTTGCATTTATTCCTTCACATAAATGTTAGAGGGGATCATTCTCTACAAGTTGACCATAGCCTTTGTAGGTTCCCTTAAAATATAGGTTAAGGATTTATTATGGTTTAATCCTTTTTGAGAGTGGTATATACATATATATATATATATATATATATATATATATATATATATATATATATATATATATAAATATATATATATATATATATATATATATATATATATATATATATACATGTGTAAATATGTGTATGTATATGTATCTATATGTATATTTGTGTGTATGTGTGAGATTTATATATATATTTAGATATATATATACACATTTGTGCATGTTTGGGTGTTTTTATATAGGTATGTATATATATATATTGTATATGTATGTATCAATGCTTAGAGTTGTGCATTAGAACTTATAGTTGTGCATTAGAGCCTTAGAGTTGTGCATGAGAGCCTTGTAGTTGTGCAGGAATGCCTTAGAAGTGTGCAGAATGCTATTCAGGAAAAAACTGTGCAGTAGAGCCTTAAAGGTGAGCAGAGGAGCCTTAAAGGTGAGCAAAAGTGCCTTAAAGGTGAGCATGAGAGCCTTAAAGGTGTGCAGGTTGTCCCAGTGTGCTAAAATCCGAGAAATTGAGTATTTTGTGTGTTTGTGCTTTATGTGCGTGTGTAAGGAAAATTGGAGAGTGTGTGTGTGTTTATATATAGATAGATACATAGAGAAGATTAGAAGAAGTTTAAGAATTAGAAGAAGTTAGAAGAATAGGAAGAAAAGTGAGAAATAGGAAATATAGGGGATCGAGTTAGAGGGCGAAACGGAGCTCGGAGTATCGAAATGAGTTGAAACTTGGCGTGGGGCAAGAATACGTGAATTAGATTTTGTGGGTAGGCTTCCGAGTGGAAATCGGGGTTGTAGGGCACCGGTATCGCGCCGTACCATTTCGTATCTTGAAATATTCAAGATATCGACAATGGGCCGTATCGTGGACTAAATGTCCACTTTACTTAGGTATCTTGGTAGGTAATATATGTATAGGCTAGTATCTTACTATCCTAGGGAGCTCGGGTCAAAATACCAAGCGTAGGTAGGCTAACTTGATAATTGCCTAAGCTAGAATTTTACCATTTTTAAGGGCAAAATAGGATATTGGCCTACGGCCAAGATATGAGTTTCAAAGTCCAAGATGGACTTGGATATGGGTTGTAGAGGTTGGTAATAGTTAGAAATAGTTGCCTAGACCTAGTCTTGACCCCGGTTGACCCAGAGTTGACTTTTTACCCAAAAGTCAACCGTGAGTCAACTCTTTGTCTAGATTTGAACAAATCCAAACCAGAGTTGACCAGTTGACCAAAAGCTAACTGTTGGTCAACATTTGACCAGTTTGACCTAGAGTTGACCTAGAGTTAACCAGAGTTGAACAGGGTTGACCAGTTGACCAAAAGTCAACTGTAGGCTAACTTTTGACCCCGTTTGACTTTCTTCGACTTGTTTAGACCTGTGATGACTGGTATGACCTAGGATTGACTTGGGTTTGCTTAGATTGACTTGATATAACTTGATTTGACCTAGATTGACTTGACAGGACTTAGTGTAACTCAGTGAGACCTAGTTTGACCTAGATGCATATCATTCATTGTGAATCATTCCTAAACTTGTTTAAACCTAAATTAACACACAGTATTTCATATTTAGGTCTTCTGATACCGCTCTGAGCATTGATATATCCTACAGCTCAGGACAGCAGGCGAGTACATTTACTGATAGTTTTTATTGTCTTGATATTTGCTATATCCGATTCAGTCGTAGTGTCTTACTTGATTCTCAGACACGATAGTTCACGGACTAGTATTGTCGGATTTCTGTCATAAGATGTCATTTCTGGATTTCTTGGGATACTTGTACTTGCTTGGTCTTGATTCTTGTACTTGTATTGACGCCGATTCCTGAAGATGACTTGCTCCCCTCTTAGGGAATCCCGCGTCATGACGTGCTATGTCCGGATCCGTATACTATTCGGGGAATGGAGAATATTATAGATAGTGTGATCAATGCCCACCTTGAGTTACTACTTGTATCATAGCTATACCATCACCTCATGATGGGTATAGCCTGACCTGTGCTACTACTTGCTCCATAGCTTACCATCCCGGCCGGGCCGAGTCCACGTACTTGTAGCCGGTCGGCTGGAAGCCTGATTCTTGACCCATACCGATCACATTAGGCTATAATGTTCGAGACACATTTTATATTTACTTTTCTTGTCATATATCCTGTTCTGTTCTATATTCAGTACTTTCTCACCATGCATGATATACAGTTACTCACATGCTCTACATGCCTTTACATTGTATCTTGATTGAAGACTAAGTTCTGCTCGGGAGAAGAGTTACAACCCCGGTCCTTGTTTGGTTTAACGGTTGTAACTCGGCTTCCGAACGGTTCCCAAGTCTTCATATATCTTTGTCTTGTAGTTTATTATACTGTCTCTTATAGAACTTGTCAATTCACATGGAACTGATGTTAGTGTTTGTACTTGCTCATTTTCCTGACAGGATACCGTTATGATATATTACAGATGACTCTGAGGTGGACTGCTCGACCTATTATAGGCTCGAGTCAGATGGAGTAGCCTTGGATCGTGGCCTTATAGTAGAGCCACTAGATTTTGTACTTCCAGAGTAGTGTAGATTAGCTAGGTTTGACTGGACTGCGATCCAGCTAGCTTTATCAGACTGTAGTTCTATATTATATTTTGATACCCTATGATGTTGTATATATCTGGACTTGTATTGGACTCTGGACTTATTTACTCTTTCATCTATCATATGTCTTTCCTTCTGAGCTATCTACCTTAGTTTTATTCTGTGATTGAGACTGTATTGTTATGTCACCTCCATTCGGAGAGTATATACTGTACAGGTACATTTAAACTGTTAGTCGTAGTATTTACAGACGTTATATACAGCGTTCTACCGCCGATACTGCGGCGTAGGCTGGACGTACCCACGTGCTCGTGCCCCTCATAAGGGTGCGGGTCGTGACACATTTTTGTGGTAGCCCACGCAGGTCCAGTGTCGCAATTAGTACGATCTCGTAATGGTGCTCGACTTAGAGTACTAATTACGAGCCTGCAATTAGGACGTAGGACCTAGGACATGATAGGAGTTTCTCAATCATACCTAGGAAATTTTTGATCTTTTGATTATCATAATTATTCACCTTGTATTAAATTAACTGTCCTTCTTTGATAATCTACTCATGTGCCATATTGATCTCTTTGTTTCAATTCGTCCCCAGGATGACGAAGACGCACCCGCAAGCCACTGGATCGAGTAGCTTGCCTGAGAGATCTGATCAGGCAGAGGAGGAGGTTCACGAGACTGTCCCCAGTGATTCTACTATTCCGAAGATCCAGGCAGTTGCGTCCTCATGAGAAGAACTATCCTACTCATGATCTGGAGTTGGCCGCGGTTATATTTGCTTTGAAGTTATGGAAGCATTACCTGTACGGAGAGCGAGTTGAGATCTTTACAGATCACAAGAGCTTGAAGTACGTGTTCACTCAGAAGGAGTTGAACATGCGGCAGAGGCGGTGGTTAGAGCTGATGAAGGACTTTAATATATCCTTGCAGTACCATCCGGGGAAGGCCAACGTAGTTGCAGATGCCTTGAACAGGTATCCAGTTGCTATGTTCTTGACGACAGATCGTTATTTGTTGGCCGACCTGGATAGTTTGGGTATCGAGGTCATCATTCCGGGCATAGAGATCCAGATGTAGGGTTTGCAGATTCAGTCTGAGCTGATGGATAGAGTCAGGTCAGCACAGTATGATGATGTTGCCCTGAGGAGCATCAGGGAGCAGGTGAGGACGGGCTTGCTTGACGATTTCTCTGTAGCCGAAGACGGGTCATTGCGACACGGTACTAGGCCGTGCGTTTCGTATGGAGAGCTTCGGAAGGAGGTTCTTCAGGAGGCGTATTGCTCTCAGTATTCTATGCATCCTGGAGCCAACAAGATATATAGGGACCTGAGAGAGCACGTATGGTGGTATGGCATGAAGCGCGAGGTAGCTCAGTTTGTATCTCGTTGCCTTGTGTGTCAGTAGGTGAAGGCCGAGAGGCAGAGACCAGGTGGATTGCTACAGCCGCTACCCATTCCTGAGTGGAAGTGGGAGCACATCACCATGGACTTTGTATCTGGACTTCCACGGTCGCCATGAGGGAAGAACGCGATTTGGGTCATAGTTGATAGATTGACCAAATCGGCCCACTTTTTGCCTTTCAAAGTGGGTTTGTCTACGGAGAGGCTGGCTGAGCTGTATGTTCGTCAGATCGTGAGATTACACGGAGTTTCGGTGAGCATAGTTTCAGATCTGGATAGCCGATTCACTTCCCACTTTTTGAGGAGTTTGCAGGCTAGCTTGGACACCTCGCTCAAGTTTAGTACTGCTTATCATCCTCAGACAGACGGGCAGTCGGAGAGGACCATCCAGACTTTGGAGGATATGCTTCACACATGTGTGCTAGATCTCGGGGGTTCTTAGGAGGACCATCTTCACCTGGTAGAGTTTGCTTACAACAACAGCTACCAGGCCAGTATAGAGATGTCACCATTTGAGGCTCTATATGGACGGAGATGCCGTACTCCCTTGTCTTGGGACGATGTCGGCCAGCGGGTGCTTCTTGGGCCGGAGATGGTTGTGGATGCGGCCGAGAAGGTCAGATTGATTAGAGACAGACTTCGGGTGGCTCAGGATAGGCAGCGACATTGGGCTGATAGTCACCGGAGACCGTTAGAGTTCGAGGTTAGTTTCAGTTCTTGTCGTGTTTGTTGTGATTGTTTGTTAGTTGTGTGTTGAGTTTTGGTCTTGTGTCTAGGTTGGTGACATGGTATTTCTGAGGATATCCCCGACACGTGGCACTATTCACTTTGGCGGCGGTGGGAAGCTCACTCCATGCTACATCGGACCTTTCACCATATTAGAGAGGATCGGTGCAGTAGCCTACCGACTGGACCTTCCTACCAGGCTCGAAGGAGTACACAACGTGTTTCATGTATCTCAGCTACGGCGGTACGTGACAGATCCTAGCCACGTATTGGACCATTCAGCGATACAGGTGGGACCTACTCTCAGCTATCCAGAACAGCCGGTGAAGATTCTGGATCGCAGGAAGAAGGTGCTCCAGAACCAGGTCATACCCTTGGTTCGGGTTGCATGGAGACATCACTCTCCAGGTGAGTCTACCTGGGAGAGGGAGGACGACATGCGGGAGCATTTCCCTTATCTTTTCGCGCCCTGAGGTATAAATCTATTTCTTTTGTCTTTCTGTTTGTGATTTCCTGTGCTTGTGTCTTCAATTTCGAGGACGAAATTTTTTTTAAGGTGGATAGACTTGTCACCCCCACTTTTCTCAGTTAGGGGTAAAATGGTAATTTTCCATTTTATAATATTTTTAGGAATTTTATTTCATGAATATTATTATTTAATTATTATAGGAGTCGAGTTCGAATTTTATCGTATTCCGAGTTAATTCGGGACCCCGGTGAATTTCGACTTGAGCCGTAATTAGCCTGTTAGCTAACCATGGCCCACCACACTAAACTTTTAGGTTTAGGAGCTTGGACTAGTCCCCCATGAGTAATTAAGTTTAATTATAATTTTTATTTATTTTTAGCATTTTTCAAAACCCATTTTGGATTAATTTTTGCATTAGGCTTAGGGAGGGGCAAACTTGTAAATACAAGTGCCCCTACCCCTTGGCACCATGGCCGGCCACCTATAGGGCCACCCCCTCCACCTCTTTTACTTCCTCACTAAGTTTCTTCTTCTCCATTACTTTCTTTCCAACTCCTTCTTCTTCCTTTTCAAATCCACTTTTAGGTATGATTTTTAAACCCTTTTAAATTCCTCCTTTTGCATTTATTCCTTCACATAAATGTTAGAGGGGATTATTCTCTACAAGTTGACCATAGCCTTTGTAGGTTTCCTTAAAATATAGGTTAAGGATTTATTATGGTTTAATCCTTTTTTAGAGTGGTATATATATATATACATATATATATATATATATACATGTGTAAATATGTGTATGTATATGTATCTATATGTATATTTGTGTGTATGTGTGAGATTTATATATATATTTAGATATATATATACACATTTGTGCATGTTTGGGTGTTTTTATATAGGTATGTATATATATATATTGTATATGTATGTATCAATGCTTAGAGTTGTGCATTAGAACTTATAGTTGTGCATTAGAGCCTTAGAGTTGTGCATGAGAGCCTTGTAGTTGTGCAGGAATGCCTTAGAAGTGTGCAGAATGCTATTCAGGAAAAAACTGTGCAGTAGAGCCTTAAAGGTGAGCATAAGAGCCTTAAAGGTGAGCAGAAGTGCCTTAAAGGTGAGCATGAGAGCCTTAAAGGTATGCAGGTTGTCCCAGTGTGCTAAAATCCGAGAAATTGAGTATTTTGTGTGTTTGTGCTTTATGTGCGTGTGTAAGGGAAATTGGAGAGTGTGTGTGTGTGTTTATATATAGATAGATACATAGAGAAGATTAGAAGAAGTTTAAGAATTAGAAGAAGTTAGAAGAATAGGAAGAAAAGTGAGAAATAGGAAATAGAGGGGATCGAGTTAGAGGGCGAAACGGAGCTCGGAGTATCGGAATGAGTTGAAACTTGGCGTGGGGCAAGAATACGTAAATTAGATTTTGTGGGTTGGCTTCCGAGTGGAAATCGGGGTTGTAGGGCGCCGGTATCGCGCCGTACCATTTCGTATCTTGAAATATTCAAGATATCGGCAATGGCCCGTATCGTGGACTAAATGTCCACTTTACTTAGGTATCTTGGTAGGTAATATATGTATAGGCTAGTATCTTACTACCTTAGGGAGCTCGGGTCAAAATACCAAGCGTAGGTAGGCTAACTTGATAATTGCCTAAGCTAGAATTTTACCCTTTTTAAGGGCAAAATAGGATATTGGCCAACGGCCAAGATATGAGTTTCGAAGTCCAAGATGGACTTGGATATGGGTTGTAGAGGTTGGTAATAGTTAGAAATAGTTGCCTAGACCTAGTCTTGACCCCGGATGACCCAGAGTTGACTTTTTACCCAAAAGTCAACCGTGAGTCAACACTTTGTCTAGATTTGACCAAATCCAAACCAGAGTTGACCAGTTGACCAAAAGTCAACTGTTGGTCAACATTTGACCAATTTGACCTAGAGTTGACCTAGAGTTGACCAGAGTTGACCAGTTGACCAAAAGTCAACTGTAGGCCAACTCTTGACCCCGTTTGACTTTCTTCGACTTGTTTTGACCTGTGATGACTGGTATGACCTAGGATTGACTTGGGTTGGCTTAGATTGACTTGATATAACTTGATTTGACCTAGATTGACTTGACAGAACTTAGTGTGACTCAGTGAGACCTAGTTTGACCTAGATGCATATCATTCATTGTGAATCATTTCTAAACTTGTTTAAACCTAAATTAACACACAGTATTTCATATTTAGGTCTTCTGATACCGCTCTAAGCATTGATATATCCTACAGCTCAGGACAGTAGGTGAGTACATTCATTGATAGTTTTCATTGTCTTGATATTTGCTATATCCGATTCAGTCGTAGTGTCTTACTTGATTCTCAGACACGATAGTTCACGGACTAGTATTGTCGGATTCCGATCATGAGATGTCATTCCTGGATTTCTTGGGATACTTGTACTTGCTTGGTCTTGATTCTTGTACTTGTATTGACGCCGATTCCTGAAGATGACTTGCTCCCCTCTTAGGGAATCCTGCGTCATGACGTGCTATGTCCGGATCCGTATACTATTCGAGGAATGGGGAATATTATAGATAGTGTGATCAATGCCCACCTTGAGTTACTACTTGTATCATAGCTATACCCTCACCTCACGATGGGTATAGCCTGACCTGTGCTACTACTTGCTCCATAGCTTACCATCCCGGCCGGGCCGAGTCCACGTACTTGTAGCCGGTCGGCTGGAAGCCTGATTCTTGACCCATATCGATCACATTAGGCTATAATGTTCGAGGCACATTTTATATTTACTTTTCTTGTCATATATCCTGTTCTGTTCTATATTCAGTACTTTCTCACTATGCATGATATACAGTTACTCACATGCTCTACATGTCTTTACATTGTATCTTGATTGGAGACTAAGTTCTGCTCGGGAGAAGAGTTACAACCCCGGTCCTTGTTTGGTTTAAGGGTGGTAACTCGGCTTTCGAACGGTTTCCAAGTCTTCATATATCTTTGTCTTGTAGTTTATTATACTGTCTCTTATAGAACTTGTCAATTCACATGGAACTGCTGTTAGTGTTTGTACTTGCTCATTTTCCTGACAGAATACCATTATGATATATTACAGATGACTCTGAGGCGGACTGTTCGACCTATTATGGGCTCGAGTCCGATGGAGTAGCCTTGGATCGTGGCCTTATAGTAGAGCCACTAGATTTTGTACTTCCAGAGTAGTGTAGATTAGCTAGGTTTGACTGGACTGCGATCCAGCTAGCTTTATCAGACTGTAGTTCTATATTATATTTTGATACCCTGTGATGTTGTATATATCTGGGCTTGTATTGGACTCTGGACTTATTTACTCTTTCATCTATCATATGTCTTTCCTTCTGAGCTATCTACCTTAGTTTTATTCTATGATTGAGACTGTATTGTTATGTCACCTCCATTCGAAGAGTATATACTGTACAGGTACATTTAAACTGTTAGTCGTAGTATTTACAGACGTTATATACAGCGTTCTACCGTCGATACTGCGGCGTAGGCTGGACGTACCCACGTGCTCGTGCCCCCATAAGGGTGCGGGTCGTGATAAGTTCTTTTTCCCTACAGACAAGATCGACCTGGTACGGCAGTTCCAGGATCTGCAGTAGGGCAGTTTATCTGTAGAGGAGTACGCCGCTGAGTTCGGCCGTCTGAGCCTATACGTGGAGTACATGGTTCGAGACCCGGAGATCAGGGCGAGCCGTTTCTGGGAGGGGCTGACTTGGGATATCAAGATCCTTATTCCCTCTTTCTATGAGACTTATACCCAGATCTACGCGGAGGCCCGCAAGGTAGAGCGGGAGTGGGGCTTGAAGCCCAAGAGGGAGCGTAATCTTTTTTCGGGGGCTACTAGCAGCGCGGGGGCTGCTAAGTGCCCTCAGCTTCAGCATCGTTCTTTTCAGCATCACCAGCCGCAGGTTCAGGCCAGAGCACCGGTTCAGCAGGTACGGCACACTCAGCAGAGGCAGGCACAGCATGGGGCTCCTTGCAACTTCTGTAAGAAGCCTGGTCACATCTGGGAGGTCTGCCGGAAGAGGCTGGGCGTGTGCCTCTATTACGGGGAGGCCGGACATCAGTTGAGAGATTGTCCTACGAGCCATCGTAGGGTGGCCCGTGGAGCGGTTGCAGCTCAGAGGGCACCGACGAGAGTACCTTTAGTGCAGCCGAGGGGTCCACTTCCGACCCAGCAGTAGCATTTGCATAGCACCACCAACCGTGGGGTGTTCAGGGCAGGGCTTTTGCTCTTGCAGCCGAGGAGATCGAGCTAGTCGCAAATGTTGTTGCAGGTTCGGTTCTTCTTGATTCTTTTTCTGCCTTAGCATTGTTTGATTCAGGTGCTACGCACAGTTTTGTGTCAGTTTTTTTTGCACTTAGGCACAATATTATTGCTGAATATCTGGGTAGGACTTGCAAGATTATGACCGGAGGAGGCATTATCCTGGTTAATAATATTTACAAGGGGCAAAGAGTTACTCTGGGAGGCCGAGATTTGAGCGCGTGCTTGCTCGTAATGCCACTTCCGAGGTACGATATGGTACTCGAGATGGACTGGTTGAGCAGGCACCATGCTAGCATAGATTGTAGAGCAGGCAGAGTGTTGTTTAGCCCGCCAGGAGAGCCAGAGTTTCAGTTTGTCAGAGGAGAAGCAGAACCGGGAGATGGATTCTGTGGAGCCTTGTTGGTGGGGCAGGAGTTATCGCATCTATTTATTACAGATTTCTTGGATGTCTTTTCCGAAGAATTGCCGGGGATGCCGCCGGACAGAGATGTTGAGTTCACGATAGACTTGATGCCGGGCGCTGAGCCTATTTCTTAGCATGTCTATCGGATCAACAACAGCGAGTTGGCAGAGCTGAAGAAGCAAGTCGACGAGCTGCAAGACAAGGACTTTATCAGATCCAGTTCTTCGCCTTGGGGCACGCCAGTCCTGTTTGTCCCGAAGAAGGACGGTACGATACGGATGTGTATCGACTACCGAGCGCTCAACAACCTCACTATCAAGAACTGGTATCCTTTGCCCAGGATTGATGACTTGTTTGATCAGTTGAGCGGCACGAGGGTGTTCTCGAAGATAGACTTGCGATCGGGATACCATCAGCTGTGAGTGAAAGAGGATGACATCTCGAACACTGCTTTTTGTACCCGCTATGGCCAGTATGAGTTTACCGTCATGCCGTTTGGGTTGACTAACACCCCGACGGTATTCATGAACTTGATGAATAAGGTATTACATCCATACCTTGACAAGTTCATGGTGATTTTCATTGATGACATTCTCATCTATTCGAAGACGCCTGAGGAGCATGAGGAGCATCTGCGAGTTGTGCTGGAGACTCTGAGGAGGGAGCAGCTGTATGGGAAGCTGTCGAAGTACGAGTTCTTCTTGGATCGAGTGGAGTTCCTGGGCCATGTTGTATCCGGTGATGGGATTTCGGTAGATCAGAGGAAGATTACGACGGTAGAGTCTTGGTCGACACCCAGTTCAGTTGTCGAGATTCGAAGCTTTTTGGGTTTGGCAGGCTACTATAGGAAGTTCGTGCAGGACTTCTCTCGAATAGCCTAGCGGATGACTAGACTCACCAGGAAGGATGTGGAGTTCGTCTGGACTGATGAGTGTCAGGCTGCTTTCGAGGAGCTGAAGAAGAGGTTGACATCGGCTCCTATTTTGACGTTGCCATCTGGATCTGAAGGATTCACGATCTACAGTGATGCTTCGGGGAAGGGTCTGGGTTGCGTTCTTCAGCAGCATAGAAAGGTAATTGCTTACGCATCTAGGCAGTTACGACCACATAAGAAGAACTACCCGACTCATGATTTGGAGTTGGCAGCGGTCATATTTGCCTTGATGCTGTAGAAATACTATTTATACGGAGAGCGTGTGGAGATCTTCACGGACCACAAGAGCTTGAACTACGTGTTTACCCAGAAGGAGCTGAATATGAGGCAGAGGCGATGGTTAGAGCTGATAAAGGATTTTGATATATCCTTACAGTACCATCCGGGGAAGGCCAACGTGGTTGCGGATGCTTTGAGCAGGTATCCTGTGACCATGTGTTTGACGATGGATCGTCACCTTCTGGCAGATCTGGAGAGCTTGGGCATAAAGGTGATAGTTCCTGGGTTTGAGGAGCAGATGTGGGGTCTTCAGGTGCAGTCAGAGTTGATGGACAGAGTCAGAGCAGCTCAGTTTGAGGACGAGGCTCTGAGGGTCATCAGGGAGCAGGTCCGGGTAGGACTATTGGATGAGTTCTCTATAGTGGAAGATGGATTGTTGAGGCATGGTACCTGATTGTGCGTGCCGAGCGGAGGACTTCGGGAGGAGGTTCTTCAGGAGGCGCATCGTTCTCAGTACTCTATGCATCCTAGGGCCAACAAGATGTACAGAGACTTGAGACAGCATGTTTGGTGGTATGGCATGAAATGCGAGGTGGCTCAGTTCGTTTCTAGATGCTTGGTGTGCCAGCAGGTGAAAGCCGGGAGGCAGAGACCCGGTGGATTGCTCCAGCCACTACCCATTCCTGAGTGGAAGTAGGAGCATATCACTATGGATTTTGTGTCTGGACTTCCGCGCTCTCCAGGAGGGAAGGATGCGATTTGGGGTTGATCGATTGACCAAATTGGCCCACTTTTTACCTTTCAAGGTGGGTTTGTCTACGGAGAGGCTGGCCGAGATGTACGTACGACAGATAGTCCGATTGCATGGAGTTCCAGTGAGCATAGTCTCGGATCGGGACAGCCGATTCACTTCCCACTTCTGGAGGAGTTTGCAGCTTAGCTTGGGCACATCGCTCAAGTTCAGTACCGCATACCACCCCCAGACAGACAGGCAGTCGGAGAGGACGATTCAGACCCTCAAGGATATGCTTCGTACCTGTGTCTTGGACTTTGGGGGATCTTGGGAGGACCACCTTCACTTGGTAGAGTTTGCTTACAACAACAGCTACCAAGCCAGTATAGCGATGTCACCTTTCGAGGCTCTATACGGACGGAGGTGCCGTACTCCCTTGTCTTGGGATGATGTCGGTAAGAGGGTTTTGCTTGGCCCTGAGATGGTAGTGGATGCTGCGGAGAAGGTCAGGGTTATCAGAGATAGACTTCGGGTGGCGCAGGACAGGCAGCGGCATTAGGCCGATAGCCACCGGAGGCCGTTGGAGTTTGAGGTATAGTTTAGATTTTTCTAGTATTTGAATCTGATTGTGATTGTTTTAGATCAAGCTTTATGTCTTGTGTTTTTGTTCTAGGTTGGTGATCTTGTGTTTCTGCGGATTTCTCCGACGCGTGGCATGATTCGTTTTGGTGGCGGCGGGAAGCTTAGTCCACGATACATCGGACCTTTCCGTATCTTGGGCAGGGTCGGTACAGTGGCTTACCGACTGGAGTTACCGCCCATACTAGAGGGAGTATACGACGTGTTCCATGTGTCGCAGTTGAGATGGTACATGGCAGATCCCATTCACGTCTTGGACCACTCCGAGATCGAAGTAGGACCGACACTCAGCTATCCAGAGAAGCCGGTGGAGATCTTGGACCGAAGAGAGAAGGTGCTCCGGAACCAGGTCATTCCCTTGGTTCGTGTTGCATGGAGGCACCACTCTCCAGGTGAGTCTACCTGGGAGAGAGAGGACGACATGCGGGAGCGATTTCCCTATCTCTTCGAGCCTTGAGGTAAAATTCTTTCTTTTCTTTCCTTGTTCTATTCATGTCGCTGTGTTAGTTTCTCATTCAATTTCGAGGACGAAATTTTTTTAAGGTGGGTAGACTTGTCACACCCACTTTTCACAAATAGGGGTAAAATGGTCATTTTTGCATTTCTGGGAATTTTAGAAATTTTTATTTAATTTTATTGTTATTTGGGGATTTTTAGAGTCGGGTTCGAATTTCAGCTTATTCCGACTTGTATCGGGGACCTGGGGTAGCTTAGACTCTGATCGGGACCCAATTTTAAGTTAGACAAGGCCCATAAAATCCCACAAATTATTCTGGTACCTTTAGACAATTTTTTCGTGACTTAATCGATCAATTTGTAGATTTTAACTTGGCCGTTCCAACCCCGAAAAATTCTTAAGTCAAATTTTGGCCTAAAGGAGGCTTGGAGGGCATTTTGGATATTAGCCAAATGCCCCCAAAGCCCTTACATGGCCGGCCACCATGGGGAGGTCCATCCCCACTTCATTTACTTCTTCTCCACTCAAGTTCTTCCCTAATTTTGAGTTTCCCCCAAACCTAGACCTAGAAATTGAGATTTGATCTCTCAATCTTCTATTTTTTTCCCCAAATTTCTTCCATATATCCTCTCTATATCATCAAGGGAGGGAGCTACCTAAGTTTAGGAGAGAAGTGCAAGGTGGAAGTGTCCATTCTTCAAGAATCTTCGTATCGGAGAGAGTTTCATTAGGATTTACTCCTAATAGGTGATTATCTATTATCTAAATCAATTTCCTATGAATTTTATTAATTTTGGAACCCATAGGAACCACACCATGGTTGTGTCCCTTGTGTAGAGATTAGAGGCCTATGGGATACTCCTAGGAGGACTAGAATTAGTGTTTGTGTCCTTGTGTTTGCGTGCCCATATATATATATGCGTGTGTGTGTGTGTCCATATATATGTGTGTGTCCATATATATATATATATATATATATATATATATATATATATATATATATATATATATATATATATATATATATATATATATATATATATATATATATATATATATATATATATATATACATGTGTTTGTGTCCTTGTGTTTGCGTGCCCATATATATATGCGTGTGTGTGTGTGTCCATATATATGTGTGTGTCCATATATATGTATATATATATATATATATATATATATATATATATATATATATATATGTATGTATGTATCCCCCGTTTCCCGTATTTCGTATTCATGCTTGTAATTGGATTTTTCCATGTATTTTTATTTTTCTCGACTTGCGAAATTTTGGGTTTTCCCGTATTTTGGGTTTCGGCTCGGCTTGGTTTTAATTGGTTTGGTTTGGTTCAATATGCATTGGAACACCCTAGCTATACTCCACCCTCATTCCACCACAACCACCCTCATTAAAATCTCCACCAACTTTCTCTCTCCTCCATAATTTTTATTTATTTCTCCATCTTCTTCTTCCTCCTTCCTCCACCAACACATTAGGCAAGTGCACCTTGCCATAAAACAAGAACCCATTTTGATTTGTCCATTGGATAGATTAGCCCTCTCGAAACAACATTAGAACTTGGCATTTTGTGATTTGGGGTCTTCATTGTTCTAGATCTAAGTTTTCCCTATTTTTGGATTTACATGGTTTTGATCTATTTTGAGTTGGATTTTGTGGGTTTTGGTGTTCCTATGTTGGGGAGAATCAAATTTCACCCAAGATAGAACTTTGAAAATCAGGATTTGGAGTTGTGATGGCCAAGTTGTGATATTTTGAGGTTTTGGATTTACATGGTTTTATTTATTTCTCCATCTTCTTCTTCCTCCTTCCTCCCCTCCCCCGCTGCGCTGATTAGCGCCGGGCTGTTTCCCCCGTGCCGCGCCTTTTGGCGCTGGCCGCTGACCGTTGGCGCGCGCTCTCTTTAGCGCGCTGCTGCCCCTGACGGCGCTCAGCCCCGCGTGCCCCTGCGCGCCTCGCTGACCGCGCAGTCCTCGCCTGTGCGCGCTGTGCTGGGCGCTTGCTGGCCTGCGCCTGAGCGCGCCCAACTGACCTCGCCCCCGCCCCTGCGAGCTTGACCCTTGCGCTCTCGACCCCACGCGCCCCTGCGCACTTGACCCCTGCGCGTTTGACCCCGTGCGCCCCTACACGTTTGACCCCGTGCGCCCCTGCGCATTTGACCCGTGCGCCCCTGCGCGTTTGACCCCGTGCGCCCCTGCGCACTTGGCCGCGCCCCCGGCACATTTGGCCCCTGCGTCCTTGGCCCCCTGCGCGCTTGGCTTCCCGCGCCCTTGGCGCACTGCATCCGTTCCCGAGCGCGTCTCTTGGCGCCGTTTGTCCGAGCCCCTTGCCTGGCACACCCTGTGCCATGGCTTCCCCTCCGGACCCTTGGCGTTCCCCTTGGTTCTTGGTTTTTCTCTTGCTGATTTTGTTTTCTGAAAGCTTGATGCCCACAGCACGACTTGGCTTGACCCGACACGCCTTGACACGATTTTCTGTGCTTTTAATTATGGCTAGCATTCTCTGATCTTGGCAGTAATTTGTTGGATGGTTGTAACTTGTGGCTTTTAACTTGTAACCCACAACTTGTAACTTGATTTACTTGATAACTTGATAGTGGCCCGCCGTAGCGCACTCCTGACTTGACTTGACTTGATAACCTGATAACTCGATGCTGTTGCGACAGCTAACTTAACTTGACTTAACTTGACTTGTCCCTGACACCGTGGGTGTTCCTTCTTGTTGCTTGTGCAAATCTACTTGCCTTGTCTTGCATCATGCCTAGGACGTGACTCCCTGGGTACCACGGCTAGGGATTCGCACTAAATATGGTTTAGGCTAATAATTAGATCAAACTAGAATATGGAGAATTTCCTGTCACAAGCAATCTCGTTATCTGGGCGCTTAAATGGACTTGTAGCTTGCCGACGAGTAGAGCACATTTCCAGCATACTGTCATGTGTTGCACCCTCTAAGTCACCTAAGGGTATATCGTCTCCTGGACGATGTACCCAAACATACTCTCAACCCACGAAAGGATAACTGGATAGTCTGCAAGGCTTAGGACTGGGAAAATCTCACTTGCATCTTGTTAGTAATTAGGCTTGTGATAACCCTAGTTAGTTAAGTAGTAAGCCGTAGTAATTGCTTGGCCGTTTGTGAATGGATGGTGTCATGTCCTGTCTAAGTCTCGTCTAGTCCAAGTACCTGGTTCCGCCCGAACATGTTTGTTTTACTTATCTTTAACAATAAATGGATAGAGACTTATTCAGGCGAAGGGTTACAACCCCGGTCCTTGTTTGGTTTACGGGTTGTAATCTGGCTCCCGGAATGGTTCCATGTCCCTAGTCATTTATTACCCTGCTGTACTTTTATTACTTGTACTTTTTTCTATTTTCTTATGTTCTGTTATGCTGGCTTTTGTTCTTATTTTGTGGCCTCCTTTGTGGCACTTGCTCTTTCTGGGGTTTGACCCAGCTGGTTTTGTGTGGCCAGATTTTGGAGCAGCACCCGAGGATCTACCGAACTTCCAGCCCGATGGTGGCGACTAGAAGGAACCCGGGCTACGAGTGGGTTTTCCCTTTTGTTTCACTCACTCTATTATAAATTTATTCTTTTGAGGCGTTTAGCCGACGAGCACCTGTTAGCTCGATGCACATCTACTTACTGTCTGCCTACGGGCTGTAACATGATTAACAAATCCTAGGGTTGATCATGTATGACTTAGCTCTTGCTAGTCCTCGCATTTTGTATGACTAGCTTCATGATCAGCTGAATATATAATATTTGGGACGCCTTTTATTGTATATTTGGTTGTCTAACATCTTGTAATTATATTACTTGCTTGAGATTGAGACAATAGGCTTGACCTTAAGAGACCGTTGGCTTGTAGTAAACCCTCATATCTAGACAGCCGTGACCGTATATCGAGGTGAATTTTATTTCAATAAATGTAGCTGGCTATGTTCGCCCCCGCTCTCCAGTATTCTGGTTCTGGGGCGTGACATGGTTTAAGTGGTGGCCCATGCAGGTCTTGGCATTCAAGAATGTGAGGGTTTACCTAATAGATGTCTCAATCAGTATTCGTCTTTGATCTCCATTCATATCCTCTGAATCTCTCAGAATCTTGACCTGATCACATGCTTCTATCGTTGATCTGTCCTGGTCCTTCCTTATTATTTTCTCTGTGTCGTCTTCCTCAGCGGCACTGTACCTGACCCTGCCGATCAGCAAGGTGGAGCACTTCCCGTGGACCAGCAACCCGGAGATTAAGCCCAGCATTCCGGAGTAGCCTCCAGAGTTGTACCTACTGGAGGAGAGCCCCCAGTTCAGCCTGTCCAGCCTGCCGAGCCGGACGATGGCACCTTGGTAGGTCTCATCAGGACCTTGATAACTTCCCAGGATCGTCGCGGAGATGCCTTGCACCAGGCAGTGGCAGATGCTTTGGCCAGAGGCGGTCATCCAGGGAACAGCGCGGCCAACAGCTTCAAGCGCTTGAACCCTCCATTCTTCGACGGCAGCGAGGATGCGATTGCCGCGGACGCTTGGCTTCAGGATATCGAGGTTGTTCTGGAAGCAGCTAGAACACCTGAGAATAAGAAGGTGGCCGTGGTACGGCTACAGTTGCTAGACTTAGCTCGCAGTTGGTGGGCAGCGCAAGCCATGGGATTAGTGGCACCCATTGCTTGGGCAGTGTTTAGAAAGAGATTTTAGACGAAGTATTTTGATGTTGTAGCTCGGTATGACCTGCAGACGAAGTTTACCAACTTGAAGCAAGGAGGCAGAACGGTCGACGGTTATGCAACTGAGTTTTCTAGACTCAGTAGGTTTGCCCCCACCTTGGTGGCGACCGAGTTTGATAGGGCCCAGCGGTTCCAGCAGGGACTGCATTTAGAGATCTTGTTGGCAGTCGAGCAGTTCGAACACCAGACGTTCGATGCAGTATTGAGGGCAGCTAGGAGGCATGAATACACCTCCCAGAGGATCGTGGATAGGACCGGAGGTAGGAAGCGGTCCCACAGTCAGATGCACCAGTCATCAGCTCCAGCCCCGGCAGCTAGGGGTTTGACTATTGGAACTCCGAGGCGGGCGGCCTCAGTGACGTCGGTTCAGCATTCAACCCAACGTACCCGCAGCAGCAGAAGCAGACTTCTGCGATAGGATGTTCTCATTGTGGGAAGCCAGGCAATGTAGTGGCAGATTATCGTAGGGCGCAAGGATTGTGCCTGGCTTGTGGAGCGGCAGATCACAAGATAGGAGCCTGCCCGAACAGGGGTAGTTCGTCCTCTTCTAACCTAACCAGTCCATCGGTTAGGGGACCAGCACCTATGCAGTAGCAGCAGTACCCGAGGCCATTGTTGCCTCAGGCCCAGGCATTTCATCAGCAGAACCAGCAGCAGTACATCCAAGCCTAAGTGCAGAGTAGGCAGAGAGGTTTCCAGCAGAGGGGACCCGCAGCTAGAGGACAGGATCAGGCCATGATGATGGCTATAGAAAATAAAGTTACACCAGGTGAGGTAGTGGCAGGTACTATTCTCGTCAACTCCTTTCCAGCATCAGTATTATTTGATTCTGGTACATCACATTCATTCATGTCTGTACGATTCGCGACACGAATAGGATTGGAGCCCGAGTCATTATCAGTGAGGCTCAATATACTTACTGGTAATGGTCTTGTGGGAGTAGATCGAGTGTTTTCCTCGTGTCGGATCGTAGTTAGCGGTAGAGAATTTCTCGCTAGATTTATAGAATTCCCTATGGCAGACTATGATGTAGTCTTAGGCATGGATTGGTTGAAGAACCAGTATGCTAGGATAGACTGCCATGTTGGCAGGGTTGTCTTTAGTATTCCAGGCAAGCCAGAGTTCTCATTTTCCAGAGGCGCAGTAGAACCATCTTCCCCAGTATTGCGGATGGCATTAGCAGTAGTGCAGTTACCCAGGATAGTTGAAGAATTTCTAGATGTCTTCCCAGAGGAACTTCCAGGGATGCCGCCAGAGCGGAAGATTGAGTTCACTATAGACTTGATCCCCGGGACGGCACCGATATCAGAGCGAGTCTACAGGATGGCGCCTTCAGAGTTGGAGATTTTGTACAAGATGATTGAAGAACTCAGGACCAAGGGATTCATTCGTGCAAGTGGATCGCCTTGGGGAGCTCCGATGCTTCTTGTGAAAAAGAAGGATGGTACGTCCAGGTTATGTGTAGATTATCGTACCTTGAACTCGGTGACAATCAAGAACAGATACCCTCTCCCGAGGATAGATGACTTGTTTGATCAACTCAGAGGGGCTTCAGTGTTCTCGAAGATAGACTTGCGGTCAGGATACCACCAGATCAGAGTCAGAGAGCAGGACATCCCGAAGACAGTATTCAGATCGAGGTATGGGCATTGGGAGTTTCTTGTTATGCCCTTTGGAGCAACCAATGCGCCAGCCGTATTCATGGACCTCATGAATCGCATTTTCATGCCTTACTTGGATCAGTTCGTGATCGTGTTCCTAGATGATATCCTGGTCTACAGCAAGAGCGAAGCAGAGCACGAGCAGCATCTCAGGATTGTCCTTCAGACGCTTAGAGAGCATCAGTTGTACGCCAAGTTCAGCAAATGCGAGTTTTGGCTCGATCACATTTCGTACTTGGGTCACATCATTACTCGAAGAGGAGTAGAAGTGGACCCCCAGAAGATTGTGGCTATCGAATCATGGCCAGTACCTAGCTCAGTGGTAGAGGTTCGCAGTTTCCTTGGATTGGCCGGCTACTACCGACGATTCGTTTCAGATTTTGTAAGGATTTCGGCGCCGATGACCCAGTTGACCCGCAAGGATGTGCAGTTCGCTTGGACAGCAGAGTGTCAGGAATCATTTGAGAAGTTGAAGCGAGGTTTGATAACGGCTCCCATTTTTATACTTCCAGATGGGACCGGAGGATTCACAGTTTATTGCGACGCTTTAGACAGAGGATTGGGGTGTGTCTTGATACAGCAAGGGAAGGTAATATCTTATGTATCAAGTCAACTTCGTAATCATGAGAAGAATTACCCGACCCATGACTTAGAACTGGCAGCAGTAGTGTTTGTACTGAAGCTTTGGCGGTACTACTTGTACGGAGATAGAGTGGAGATATTTACTGATCACAAGAGCCTGAAGTATGTTTTCACCCAGAAGGACCTCAATATGCGGCAGAGAAGATGGCTTAAGCTATTGGTGGACTACGATGTGGACTTGCAGTATTACCCAGGGAAGGCCAACGTTGTAGCAGATGCTTTGAGCATGAGAGCCGGAGCTTACTTCCTGACGGTGCAACCCGAGTTATTGGCAGATATTCAGAAGATGGAAATTGAAGTGGTTCTTCCTACCAACGTGGCATTGATGGCCAGTCTACAGGTTCAATCCAGCATAGTTGAGAGGATCAGGATGGCGCAATCTACAGATTCCAAGATTCAGCGACTCAGAGCAGAGTGTGAGGCAGGAAGAAGACCAGAGTTGTGCATTCATGAAGATGGTACACTTCAGCACGGCACTCGTCTTTGTGTACCCAGTGGAGATATCAGGCAGGAGGTCATGGCAGAAGCTCACAGTTCTCAGTATTCTATTCATCCCGGTGGCACGAAGATGTACCGTGATATTCGTCAGCATTTCTAGTGGAATGGCATGAAGAGGAAGATAGCCCAATTTGTCTCTCGGTGTTTGATTTGCCAGCAGGTTAAAACTGAACATCAGAGGCCCGCTGGACTTCTTCAGCCCTTGCCGATTCCAGAATGGAAATGGGAGCGTGTGACCATAGATTTTGTAACTAGATTGTCTAGATCCCTAGCTGGTCGAGATGCTATTTGGGTTATAGTTGACAGGCTCACGAAGGTGGCTCATTTTCCTCCATTCAGAGTTGGGCAGTCTACGGCCCAGTTGGCAGAGATGTACCTCAGGCAGATTGTCAGGCTTTACGGTGTGCCCGTCAGTATCACTTCGGACCAAAATTCAAGGTTTACATCACACTTTTGGCGTAGCCTGCAAGAGAGTTTGGAAACTCGTCTCCAGTTCAGTTCAGCATACCATCCGCAGACAGATTGCCAGTCAGAGCGCACAATCCAGACTCTTGAAGACATGTTGAGGTCTTGCACACTTGACTTCGGTGGGTCGTAGAAAGATCACCTGTACCTGGTGGAGTTCTCGTACAACAACAGTTTTCAGGCCAGCATCCAGATGGCACCGTTCGAGGTACTGTACGGTAGGAAGTACAGATCTCCGTTAGCATGGGACGATGTCGGAGAGAGGCAGATGCTCGGTCCAGAAATGATTGCCCAGACCGTTGAAGTGATCGGAAGGATCAGAGATCGTCTTCGAGTGGCCCAAGATCGCCAGCGACATTGGGCCGATGCCCATCGGCATCCCTTAGAGTTTGCTATCGGCGACCATGTATTCCTTAGGATCTCGTCTAACTACGATGTCATTCGCTTTGGCGTGCAGGGAAAGCTTAGTCCTAGGTATATAGGGTCGTTCGATATCCTGGAGCGAGTAGGAGATGTATCCTATCGTCTCGCTCTTCCGCCGTCGATAAGTGAGGTGCATGATGTATTCCATGTGTCCCAATTACGACGGTATATCCCGGACCCGAGCCATATCCTGGACCATTCGGAATTGGTTGTTGGTACCAACCTTTCGTATGAGGAGAGGCCCGTGTCTATATTGGACCGGAGAGAGAAGATACTCAAGAACAAGACTATTAGCTTAGTCCGTGTTGCTTGGGGTCATCACTCTCTAGGTGAGTCAACGTGGGAGCGTGAGGACGACATCCGATCGCGATATCCTGACTTGTTTGACTCGTAAGGAATAATGTCTTCCATATGCCTTATGATTTCCATCCTTGCTTGCATGAATGATTGTATGATTGAACTGCTTAAGGTAGTTGTTGGTGCTTAGTGTAGCTTGTCGTGGCAGTCTCTAACTCCTTGATTAAATTCCGAGGACGGAATTATTTTAAGGTGGGTAGAGTTGTCACCCCCGTTTTCCGTATTTTGTATTCATGCTTGTAATTGGATTTTGCCATGTATTTTTATTTTTCTCGACTTGCAGAATTTTGGGTTTTCCCGTATTTTGGGTTTCGGCTCGGCTTGGTTTTAATTGGTTTGGTTTGGTTCAATATGCATTGGAACACCCTAGCTATACTCCACCCTCATTCCACCACAACCACCCTCATTAAAATCTCCACCAACTTTCTCTCTCCTCCATAATTTTTATTTATTTCTCCATCTTCTTCTTCCTCCTTCCTCCACCAACACATTAGGCAAGTGCACCTTGCCATAAAATAAGAACCCATTTTGATTTGTCCATTGGATAGATTAGCCCTCTAGAAACAATATTAGAACTAGGCATTATGATTTAGGGTCTCCATTGTTCTAGATATAAGTTCTCCCTATTTTCGGATTTACATAGTTTTGATCTATTTTGAGTTGGATTTTGTGGGTTTTGGTGTTCCTATGTTGGGGAGAATCAAATTTCACCCAAGATAGAACTTTGAAAATCCGGATTTGGAGTTGTGATGGCCAAGTTGTGATATTTTGAGGTTTTGGAACCCATTGGAGCTCCTTCTCAACAATGGAGAAGAAGCCCCCTCCCCCGCTTCGCTATTTAGCGTCGGGCTGTTTCCCCTGCGTCGCGCCCTTTGGCGCTGGCCGCTGACCGTTGGCGCGCGCTCTTTAGCGCACTGCTGCCCCTGACCGCGCTCAGCCCCGCGTGCCCCTGCACCTCGCTGACCGCGCAGCCCTCGCCTGCCCGCGCTATGCTGGGCGCTTGCTGGCCTGCGCCTGAGCGCTCTCCCGCCCCTGCGCGCTTGACCCTTGCACGCTCGACCCCGCGCGCCCCTGCGCGCTTGACCCCTGCGCGTTTGACCCCGTGTGCCCCTGCGCATTTGACCCCGTGCGCCCCTGCACATTTGACCCCGTGTGCCCCTGCGCGTTTGACCCCGTGCGCCCCTGCGCACTTGGCCCTTGCGCACTTGGCCGCGCCCCTGGCACATTTGGCCCATGCGCCCTTGGCCCCCTGTGCGCTTGGCTCCCCGCGCCCTTGGCGCACTGCATCCGTTCCCGAGCGCGTCTCTTAGCGCCGTTTGTCCGAGCCCCTTGCCTGGCACACCCTGTTCCATGGCTTTCCCTCCGGACCCTTGGCGTTCCCCTTGGTTCTCGGTTTTTCTCTTGCTGATTTTGTTTTCTGAAAGCTTGATGCTCACAGCACGACTTGGCTTGACCCGACACGCCTTGACACGATTTTATGTGCTTTTAATTATGGCTAGCATTCTCTGATCTTGGCAGTAATTTGTTGGATGCTTGTAACTTGTGGCTTTTAACTTGTAACCCGCAACTTGTAACTTGATTTACTTGATAACTTGATAGTGGCCCACCGTGGCGCACTCCTGACTTGACTTGACTTGATAACCTGATAACTCGATGCTGTTGCGACAGCTAACTTAACTTGACTTAACTTGACTTTCCCCTGACACCGTGGGTGTTCCTTCTTATTGCTTGTACAAATCTACTTGCCTTGTTTTGCATCATGCCTAGGACGTGACTCCCTGGGTACCACGGCCAGGGATTCGCACTAAATATGGTTTAGGCTAATGATTAGATCAAACTAGAACATAGAGAATTTTATGTCACAAGCAATCTCGTTATCTGGGCGCTTAAATGGACTTGTAGCTTGCCGACGAGTAGAGCACATTTCCCGTACACTGTCATGTGTTGCACCCTCTAAGTCACCTAAGGGTATATCGTCTCCTGGACGATGTACCCAAACATACTCTCAACCCGTGAAAGGATAACTGGATAGTCTGCAGGGCTTGGGACTGGGAAATTCTCACTTGCATCTTGTTAGTAATTAGGCTTGTGATAACCCTAGTTAGTTAAGTAGTAAGCCGTAGTAATTGCTTGGCCGTTTGTGAATGGATGGTGTCCTGCCCTGTCTAAGTCTCGTCTAGTCCAAGTACCTGGTTCCGCCCGAACATGTTTGTTTTACTTATCTTTGACAATAAATGGATAGAGACAAGTGCTATTCAGGCGAAGGGTTACAACTCCGGTCCTTGTTTGGTTTACGGGTTGTAATCTGGCTCCCGGAATGGTTCCATGTCCCTAGTCGTTTATTGCCCTGCTGTACTTTTATTACTTGTACTTTTCTTCTATTTTCTTATGTTCTGTTATGCTGGCTTTTGTTCTTATTTTGTGGCCTCCTTTGTGGCACTTGCTCTTTCTGGGGTTTGACCCAGCTGATTTTGTGTGGCCAGATTTCGGAACAGCATCCGAGGATCTACCGAACTTCCAGCCCGATGGTGGCGACTAGAAGGAACCCGGGCTACGAGTGGGTTTTTTCTTTTGTTTCACTCACTCTATTGTAAATTTATTCTTTTGAGGCGTTTAGCCGACGAGCACCTGTTAGCTCGATGCACATCTACTTACTGTCTGCTTACGGACTGTAACATGATTAACAAATCCTAGGGTTGATCATGTATGACTTAGCTCTTGCTAGTCCTCGTATTTTGTATGACTAGCTTCATGATCAGCTGAATATGTAATATTTGGGACGCCTTTTATTATATATTTGGTTGTCTAACATCTTGTAATTATATTACTTGCTTGAGATTGAGACAATAGGCTTGACCTTAAGAGACCGTTGGCTTGTAGTAAACCCTCATATCTAGACAGCCGTGACCGTATATCGAGGTGAATTCCATTTCAATATACGTAGCTGGCTATGTTCGCCCCCGCTCTCCAGTATTCTGGTTCTGGGGCGTGACAATATATATATATATATATATATATATATATATATATATATATATATATATATATATATATATATGTGTGTGTGTGTGTGTGTGTGTGTGTGTGTGTGTGTGTGTGTGTGTGTGTGAGTGTCTATATATATATATATATGTAGATGTGTATGTGTGTATGTGTGCCTATATATATATAGATATGTGTGTGTGAGTGAGATATATATATATGTATATAGAGTGAGTTAGAGGAGGATTTATAGATAGAATTAGAGAGATTAGAGAGGAAGAGATAAAGAGATTAGAGGGAATGAGAGGGTGAGTTAGAGAGGGAGAAAGGAAGGGATGCAACAGCAGCTGTGGGGAGGAATGGAGCTGCTGTCCCCCCCAAAAAACAACAAATAGCAGCAGCAGTAACAGCATAAATAGCAGCACCAGTAGCAGCATAAATAGCAGCAGCAGCAGTGGCATTTAGCAGCAGCAGCAGCAGCACTAAATAACCCCCCTCCCCTTTAGTCCCTTAAACCCCCCTATATATATACTTATATACCCATATATATATACATATATATACCCCTATATGTATACTTATATACCCCCTAAAACAACCTCCCAACTAGTCCTATGTGAGTGGATTAGAGTGTGTGGGTTAGAGCTTAGCAATAGTGAGAAATAGAGATTGTAGGATAGTGAGTGAGAGGGGGATTTTGAGTTCCGAGTGTCGGAACGCATCCAAATTTGAATGAGGCTTAGATAATGCAAATTAGATTTTGTGGGTAGGCTCCTAAGTTGAAATCGGAGTTTCGTGTGGGATTAGGAGGATGGTATCGTACGATATCATTGAGTATCTTGCGATACTCGAGATAATCGGTAAATCGACAACATATGTCGTAAGATGGACTGGATGTCCCCTTTATCTAGAAAGCTTGGTAGGTAATGATAGTATAGGCTAGTATCCTACTACCCTAGGAAGCCGGGAGTGAAACTCCTAAGGAAAAGCTACTTGGCCTTAGTGTTAGAGTGGAAGGGTAAATGGGATAAGTAAGGATAATGTCCAATTCTCAACATATGGGTTTAATACTTTAAGATATAGTTAAAATTAGGTTATTATGGTTGGTAACGGTTAGGAATAGTGGACTTGGACTAGCTTTGACCTTGGTTGACCACGGTTGACTATTTTGATCAAAAGTCAACCGAAAGTCAACCGAAGCCTAAAATTGACTAGAACTTGACCAAACTTGACCAGTTGACCCAAAGTCAACTGTTAGTCGACGTAAGTCAAGTTTGAACTAAAGTTGACCTAGAGTTGACCTAGGGTTGACCAGAGTTGACCAGTTGACCAAAAGTCAACTGTAAGTCAATCGTTGACTTAAATCGACCTAGTTTAATTCCGTTTGACTTGCATTGACCCAGTTTGGCCTTGTTAGACCCAATATGTCTATTTTGACCTTGTTTGACCTAGATTGACTTAGTTTGACGTGTCTTAACCTAGTTTGACTCAGTATGACTTAATTTCACTTCCAAACCATTATATTGATACAGTATTCCATCTATAGGTCCTCGAGGCACTGTTCTTGGACTCAGTCGATCTATCCATCACATTACAGGCGAGTACATTCTCTGACACTTTTCCAATTTACGATGATTGTTATAATTTATGTAATTAGTGTAGATATGCTTGTTCTCGACACATTGGTCACACGGATTGGTATTCATGGATCCCGACATGAGATGTTATTCCTCGTTATCTTGGTATATCTTGTGCAAGCCCCCTTGTAGTTCTTGTACAGTATATGGACACCGATTCTCGAGGAGACTTGCTCCCTTCTCGTAGAATCCCGTGTCGTAACGTGTCTTGCTTGAAGCCACTCTACCAATCGGGGACGGGGAGTACTAGTGTAGATGTGTGGTCAATACCCGCTTTGTATATATTGTGAACCTTGTGAATGCCAATCCTACACCACACGTATGATTGGCTAGATCATAACCTTGTGCAGACCCAATCCGGCCACATGTTGTAGCCAGTACTCACACACTTAGATAGATGATTCTTGATTCTTGTACATGCCATGATCAGTTTTACTTGCCTTGTTCTAGCTCTAGATTTACAGCTTATCTTGCCATGATACTCACATGTACATTCCATAATTTTTTGTATATACTCTCTATTTACAGTCTTATAGCTTTTGTCATATCTTGTGAACCGTTGTTAGTTGATTGTACTCGTTTCATCCTGACTGGATATATTGACAAAATATTACAGATGCTGATGAGGAGGATTACAATACCTACTACGGTCCGGATGACGTAGTGGGCTTAGACTTGGAGATCTTGGTCCAGCAGGGCTTAGCTCCGCCCGACGAGCCTCTAGCTTAGTTTAGTTAGAGTAGATATTTTGGACTGGACCTTGTCTCCAGCTTTGCTACTTATGTTATGATATTATATTTGGGATTGTATAACTATATTACTCTGTGACTCTTTCTCTCTGTTGAGCTGGATATTGCACTTGTGGTTTTTATCTATCTGTTTTTTCGTGTCATACTTCTTCCTTCTAGATTGTGATTGAGTTTATCAGTATTTCATATTATATACCTCCGTACGGAGATGACAGGTTATTATATACTATTTTGTTGGCTAGTAGACCTACAGCGTTCTACGCCGTTTTTACGGTGTAGGCTGGGCGTTTTCACGCACTTGTGCCCCTACCTAGGGTGCGGGTCGTGACACTATTACCTTTCTATGTTGCATGAGGACGCACCCAAGTCCTCTTCCTGACGCATCACAATATACAGTAAAACCTCCGGGTCCAAATGGCAATGTAAAAATAGGCGCTGATATCAACTTCTGCTTCAAAGTCTTAAATGATGCCTGGCATTCTATCGACCAAACTAATGGCACGTCCTTTCCTGTCAAGCGGGTCATGGGTGCTGAAAGTCTCGCAAAATCTGATACGAACCTTCTGTAATATCCGGCCAATCCCAAAAAACTTCGTACATCAGCTACGGTCTTGGATACTGGCCAACTCTCTACTGCTTCTACCTTCTTGGGATCCACTGCTACTCCGGCTCCTGATATGATATGTCCCAAAAATAAAATGTGATCCGTCCAGAACTCACACTTGCTGAGCTTGGCATACAACTGGTTCTCTCTCAGAACCTGTAACACTTTTTGAAGGTGGTCTTCATGCTCTTCTTCACTGGCAGAGTATATGAGAATGTCGTCAAGAAACACAACGACAAACTAATCTAAGTATGGCATAAAGATGCGGTTCATTAAGTCCGTAAATATTGCTGGAGCATTGGTCAAACCAAATGGCATTACCAAGAACTCATAATGCCCATACTTCGACCTGAATGCTGTCTTGGGAATATCCTCCTTCCGAACCCTCACTTGATGATACCCTGAACGAAGATCTATCTTGGAGAAAACTCTAGCTCTGCTCAACTGATCAAATAAGTCGACGATCCTGGGTAGTGGGTACTTGTTCTTTACTGTTGCCGCGTTGAGCTTCCTGTAATCGATGCACAATCTGGATGACCCATCCTTCTTCCCCACAAGTACCACTGGTGCTGCCCATGGTGATATGCTAGCTTGGATGAACTTCTTCTCCTTCAGTTCCTCTATGTGCTGATATACCTTGGCCGGCTCTGAATCCGCCATTCTATAAACTCGATCTGATATCGGGTTAGTTCCAGGTACCAATTTTATGCTGAACTCAATATCTCTAACCGGTGGTAGACCTGGAAGTTCTTCGAAAAATACGTCTAGAAACTCTTCAACTACCTTCAGAACTGGAACTTCCTCCAATGCCGTTACTACTCCCTGCTCTTGCTGAGTTGCCACTGATCTGACTAAGGTGAACCGCTTCATGCCTGGAATATCAAAAGATACACTCCCTCTACAATAATCTATTGTCGCATGACTGTCTTTCAGCCAGTCCATGCCTAAGATAACGTCGAAATTTCCGACAGAAAATTCTATTAACCGGGCGGGTAAGGAATGCCCACAAACTACAACGCTACACGCTAGAATAACTCTACTAACTCCTACGAGCCCATTACCAGTGAGTATATTCAACCTCTCTGGCAATGCCTCGAACTCTATGCCTAGCCGTATCGTAAATTGTGCAGATATAAATGAGTGTGATGCTCCCGAATCAAACAATGCTACTGCGGGATATGAGGCGACGAGAATGTTACCTGCCACAACATCTCCCGATGCCAATGCCTCTTCCAAGGACAGAGTAAATGCCTGCCCTCGACCTCCTTGTTGGTTCCCATGCTGCTGTCTAGCCTGGTGCTGCTGCTGGCCCCTGCCTTGGTGATGCTGGGGTGGTCTATGCTGGTGTTGCATCGACGGTCCCTGCTGCCGAAACATCTGAGCCTGTGTCATGAACAGGCGCTGTGCCAACGGTCTCACTGCCACCGCTGGTCCTCGATACTGGCATGCCCCTGGGGCTGGCAGAGCAGGAAATTGTTGTACGGGTCCTCCTGATCTCAAATTCATGGGACAGGTGGTAACCCGATGATCTGGATTTCCACATATCAAATACTGCCCGTTCAATGTCCGATACACATCCCTAGTGTGCCCTACCTTCCTACAATAAGTGCAGCCCGTTGGGGGTTGCTGGTTCTTCTTCTGATGCTGTTGCTGCGACCTTGGTGGTGGTGCTGGCCCTCGTATTGCCACATCGCGAATGCGAAGGCCAAGGGACGGTGCTGTTGTTCGGGGCGCTACTCTCCCTCCTCCTTCAATCTGACTGTGGGATCTCTTCTGACCTCCAGTCCTTGCTGCAAGCCTCTGAATGGTGATCTCATGCCTTCGGGTTGTCGTCAATACTTCATCAAAAGTCTGGTAATTGTGCCCCTCTATCAATTGCAAGATATCACGACCCGCACCCACTGTGAGGGTACGAGAATGTAACAACGCCCAGCCTACGCCGCAGTGTCGGCGGTAGAACGCTGTCCTAGGTCAATCATCTAACAATATAAAGGTACCTGTACAGTATATACACTCCTAATGGAGGTGACATAACAGAACAATCTCAATCACATCTAAGGCAGATACAGAATAGTAAAGGTAGATAGAGAGATCAAAAGCACAATGTAATACAAATAAGAGGGAGAAAATCTAAGTGTCTAAGATAACAACTCAAGAACATCCAGCTCAATACAAGTCTCTAAATATAACAACATCTCAGAAGAACAACTGAAAATCAAATAACACAATACTGAAAGAAAACTAAGCCTAGCTATCTAGCCTAGACTCTAGGAGTAGCATCCTGTACTGCAGCTGGATCCTCCAGAGGAACCAGGTTGCAGGTGTCGTCTAAGCCTGCTCCGTAATAGGTGGTACATAGGGTCTCCTCCTCATCCTCTGTAATATTTTCAACAGGTCCAGTCAGGACAGGAGCGAGTACAGTACATCTCAACAGATCATAGCAGGTTAGAAAATATAATCATTCAGTAAAGTAAGATACATGAACTGAAGAAAAATAGTATGTAAACAGAGAGAGAACTGTAATAGAAATATCTACTATACATAGAGAGCTAATAGTGACTAGTGAGTCAGAGTAAAATATAAACATGTGAATGGCATAGAAGATTCATGACTATAGCTAAGAGAGTGATTCATGACTACAGCTACTGGGATAATATTCACATATCTATTTCTACTCCCCCATCCCCAATCGATACACAAAGATCTGTTCAAGTTATGTTAAGATTCGTAAAACTTTACATGGCTCATAAAATGAGTGATACGTGAAGGTGATTCATGATGGCTCTGTGAACATGAGAGTACATGTGTCACAAGCGATTCGTGAATCAGAGGAAGCATAGAGATACGTGATGATTCGTGAAACGCATAAAACATGCAGTATCCGATGCTCCCGAGGGGGATAACATCTCATAAAAAGATCCATATAGTACCAATCCGTGTGACCAACGTGACAGTATCAAGTAAAGTAATTTAAAGTAGGAAAATAATTCTAAACAGGAAATGAAATGATCAGAGAATGTACTCGCCTGGTATCCTGAACGTCCGAAGAGAATATATTGTCCGAGGAGTGGTGTCTGTCTCCTATAGAACAGTACAAGTCACAACAAGTCTAAAATAAGGAAATAGACTGCTACAATGCATCTACATGAAGTTTGGGGTCAATCTAGGCTAAAGTCAACCTTTGGTCAACTCTAGTCAACCCTAACAGTCAAACTAGGTCAGTTCTAGTCTAAATAAGTCAAACGAGGTTAAACTTGGTCAAACTAGTCTAGGTTAGTCAAACCTGGCTTAACCAGTCAATTCTAGGTCAACTAGCTAAATATCACACAAGTCACCCTAAGCCTAGCCAGCCTATTCTAGCAAGCACACACCATTACAAGGCCACACAAGCCATAACACACATTTCATATATAACATATATGTATATACACTCATATATACATAGCATGTATACACATTCAATCAATAGGCATATTTCCACATTAGGAACCATAGGCTATATGCCAAACCTATAGTCTATATCACACATTTCACACATTATACAAATCAACTAATTTAGTATAGGCAATATATGTGTATATCACATTATTATCATTTAAGCATATAGAATTATATATATATATATATATATATATATATATATATATATATATATATATATATATATATATATATATATATATATATATATATGCATAGAGTGATAGGGGGAAAAAGGCATGTGTGTATGGACAGCTCATGTGTGTGTGTGTGTGTGTGAGGCTATGTGTGTACAGGTGACAACAGATAGAGGGGAGGGGTTGAGTGTTAGAGCATAGTAAATTAGTGTGTGTGATGAGACATATAGGTTCAGGTGACAGTGTTGTGTGAGTGTATAGGATGTGTTATATACATAGCAATGTGAGTGAAACAGTGAGTTCACATCTCAGATTTGTGTGTGGATGAGAGGGAAAAACCTGTGAAAACAGGATATAATCTCAGTTTTCATTTGAAATTAATTCTAAACTAACATTAGTCTCACATTCAGTTCATAGGAACATTCAATCTCAGGTTTTTATATCAATCTACTTATTCAAAATCTCAGATTTCTATATATCAAAACAACTCAGTATCTCAGGTATTTGAAGACAGGAAATTAATTCATGAATCCCAGACTTGCACAACAGTCCACACATTATCTATTCTCAGTTTAAATCAACATTTTCAAAATCCTTGTTCTCAGGTTTTTGCACACAAAGGAAAATTCTCAGGAAATGTATGACAGAAAAATCTCAGTTTTAGTTTTAACATTAGGGAAATTCTCAGTTTTAGGCATTGAAATCTCAGGAATTATACTTGATTGTTCTCAGGTTTTATTAAGGAAACCTCATGAATATAAAAAAAAACATATCAAGTAACCTATCCCAATCTCAGTTATTGCAAACCACTTAACAGTTCAAATAGGAAAATCAGTAGGAAATCAACATGGCATCATGAGCATCGATATTCAGTCAAAAGGCAGGAACTAAATCTCAGGAAGTTTGACAGTGTGCAATAGGATCCCAAGGCTGTGTGTGTTCATCAAGTGGGGAGGCAATGTGAGGAAATAACTTATGAGTTAATCCCAGGTTTCAGACTTCTGAAACCTATGACTGGGAATCCCTCAATCCAATGAAAACCCACAAGTATCATGTACACTATCCCATAATATGTAGGTGAATCAAAATCCTACAATTTAAAGCATCTAACTGTTAATAAAAAAAGACAATTCAAATCAGAAATCAGTTTCCAGTTTTGTGTATCAGTGAACACAGAAATTCAGAAATTCGAATTCAAACAAACCATTAAATTTACAATAACAAGTTGGTAATTAATGGTATACATGTGAGGATACTAGTTAGGGTCTTCGTGTCCAAAAATTGGACACGAATCGTGTCCAGATTAACACACGAACACACAAACTAACAGTGCACAAATAAGCATCGTGCATGCGTGCACGCGCGTATAACACGCGACACACGACATGACACGACACGTGCGCGTGTCCACGTGTTCACCTAGGGTAGACCTAGGTCTGACACACACTGCACCGTGTCCACGAGTCCCACAGACACGATACGACACGCGTATTAGTGGTGTCTGTGCACTCGCACAGCAGCCCGCGCGTGGCTCGTGCGACCAGTACGGGGGCGATTACGCCACGCACACTTCACGAGGTGCTCCCAAATTTTGGGAGCACGGTCGCAGACATTGCCCCTAGGCTTACACAAAAAATTGTGTCTCGACGTGTCCTGTATCACGAGTTCTAGCCTCCGATAGGCAGGACACGGCCTACGGGCTCGTGCAGCGTGTCCACGTGCAAAAACACGACACAAAAGGACACAAAATACTAGGACACCTTCACAAAAGTTAATGTACACATCAAGATCTACAAATCCATGTAATTACATTTCAAAAATATGAAAATAAATTCCTATGTGGCATTTCTACAAACACCTAGTGTATCACTATGATACGTGTCCGATATGGACACGAAATGGACACAAATTGTTCCCAAATTTCGGGGACAGCTAGGAAACCCTAAAACCTAACCTTATATACAATAAAATCAGGAAAAACTATGAGTTTAGATGATTTACCTATTGAGTATCAAAACTCAAGAAAAGCTTCAAAGAGGAGATTCCAAATGGCAACTCCAAATCTCCAAATTGCATACAAACTGATGTGCTCCTCCAAAATCAGTATATAAACATAAATTAGATCCTATTGCAAAAGACTAGGACTAAAAAGGAGCTAAAATGAATTAATTAGGAATTTCTAAGGTTGGGGATTTACCTCTTCCTAAACTTGAGATCTATTTCCAAGAGAGGCTAACCCTAAATGAAAGAGGCATTAAATAGGGGTGGGAATCCCTAGGTTGGCTGCCATGGGTGGGTTTAATTTGGTTTTGGTCCTAAGTCATGGGCCTATGGCTTACTCACAAGTCTCAAAATTGATAAATCATAAGTCATTGACTTATGCCACAAGTCATGAACTAGTTTCTCTTAAGTAATACTTCCTACCTTAAAACTAATTCCTAATGACTAAAAGTAGGTTAACTAGAGTTAGACTAGGGTCACCAACTAGGGTTAGTTCTAGGTTAGTCTACAAGTCTCAACTAGTCATGACTAACATAACACATAGCCATAATTAATTAATATCAAAATCACACAAATTCCCATAATTCATAATAAATTTAAATAAATCCTAAAATGACCAAAATACCCTCTAGGCTATGATGTACTAGTCAAACATCCTAATCACATGGCTAGGCTCTATGGTTACACTAGTCAAACACCAAAATCATAAGTCATAATTTAAAACAGTTTTAAAATAATTAAAAATTACTAAAAATTATATTAAAAATTTAAATACCATAATTAAATAAATTAAAATACAAAATTTCAAAATTACCCTTATTTTAGAAACTGGGTGTTACACAAGAGCTCAAGATGAAACCCTTGCTGAAATCTCATAGCCCTCTGGCTCTCCATTGCTACCATCTCCGGGGCGAACCTACTCAATCTGCAGAACTCCGCTGCATAAGCATCTACCGTCTTGCCGGCCTGCTTGAGGTTGATAAACTTCTGTTGTAGCTCAAATTGTGCCACAACTCCATAGTACTTGGTCTTGAACCTTGTAGTAAAATCATCCCAAGCAACAGGACGTCTGATGCCTACTTCCTCTGATTTCCACCAATCACGTGCGAGATCCTGAAGTAACAACTTCACTTGATCCACACGTTCTTCTACTGGCACCTTGGCTGCTGTCAGAATAGCCTCAATATCCTTAAGCCATGTATCTGCTGAGATGGCATCTTCCGTGCCCTCGAAACGGCGGGGGTTGAACTTGCAAAACCTAGTTGATGCTCCTGAATCTGTCCTCGCCCCTCGTTCCAAAGTCGTCTGCAATCCTTGGTTGAGTAGTACATTCTGCTCTTGCAACTGAGCGTGCATGCGCTGCTGGGCTAACATCTGATGTTGCTGAGTAGCCATCATCCCTTTCATGATTTCCAGAAGGGCCGGTGTATCCACTTCTACAGGTGTCGGTGGAACTATTGGTGGCGTTGGAACCTCCGGATACTGTGGTCCAGCTGCTGGTTCCACTATCACTTCTTCTTGGATAGTCTCTTGAGGTAGTACTGGCCCTTGTTGCTGACAACCTGGTCATGTTGCCCATGTTGCCCTTGTGGCTGCTGTCCAGTCCTGACAGATACAGACGAGGTGCCCCTAAGGAAAGGGACAAGAAAGCAATCAAACGACCGGACATGAAGGATCAATGAAGTCGAAGGATACCGGAATGTCAAGCTAGAATCGAGAGTAACGAATCATGAGATCAAGGGAAAACATGTGTGATTGAGACATCCTATAAATAAAATACCCTACAAGTCTGAAATAGACCTGCATGGGCCACCACTAAAACCTTGTCACGCCCGAGAACCAGAATATTGGAGAGCGGGGGAATGACTCAGCCAGCTACGTATTACGGGTAGGTGCATACCGTATAATACAATCAATGCTGTCTAAAAAGACAAGGGGGTGCATACTACATGAAAGTCTCACTATGGTTACTTCACATCTATTGTCTCAATCATTCAAACAAGAAACAGAAATAGAAAACATGTAAGATAAAGCAGTAAGGCGTCCTAAACGCTCAGTCAAAATGTTCTTGATATCTGGCTTTACAAAACATAGCCAGATAATATAGCAAAGTATACACAATTGTTTATCAGCTGCAGTCTGACTTTAGTTACAATTATACAAAAGTAATTACAAGACAATCCGACTAACATGTCGGTGCCAAACGGCAAGTATAAAGTAAATAACAAAACGAGCGGGGAGGTAAGAAACCCACTCGAGTCCTCCTGCGATCATCCCTCTAGTATTGACCATCTTGGAGGTAGAAGTAAGTTGAGTCCTCGGGGACCGGCTCTAAATCTGGCCATACAAAACCAGAGAGGTTAAACCTCTAATAGCAAGTACCGCAAGAAAGCACGATATGAGGAATAAAAACCAGTAATGAAAAAATATGATAATAGATCTTTGCTAGCTACTAAGATTCACATAACATTACGACACTTCGAACCAACCTCCCAACCAAACAAGGACAGAAGTTGGCCCGTCATATCCTGACATTCTGATCATCTCAGTTAGGTAACAGAGTAGATACAGTACACAAACAAATCAATTTAAACGGCCATGCAACTACTACGGCTTGCTATGGTGAGTTCCAAGTTATCCTGGAATTATGCAATAAGGATTCCTCAGTTCTTACTATGTGCAAGCAAGGCTAGTCTATCCAGTCAATCAATTACGCCAATCATGAATTAGACGAGTCCCAGCGGGATGCCCGCCATCAATATATAATTATATAATAAATAATATAAGCAGATACCGCTTTCTGCTCGTGTGGCAGATTTGCAGTATCTGTGGAAACCAGCCGGCCTGTCGGGCATTAATAGTCCCAAAGAGGGCTGCCATGCAAGAACTCGGGAATCCATTCTCTCCATGCAATCATTATTTTATTTAACTTAATAGCCTCTATGTTAAGAGAAATCCCATGCCGTGGATCATGGTCATTCAAAATGAGTACTTTCGTCCAAGCACGACATGCACAACTCTACAACGATACCCGTGCGGTTAGGTTGTAGGTCTTACATAGCGTAATACAACAATCAAAATTAACTACGAAATAATCATGCCTTGACCATAAAGTACACATGCTGCTTTGTATAGTAAATAAATAAATTGAAGTCTGCATGTATCTATGTGCCAATATTCGGGATCGGCTAATCGATTACCATAGTTCATCATATGAACGTGTCTCATTCATTCCATTCAATAAGACGACTAGCCAGTCTCTTAGTTCCAACTAGGAACGCATGATCAATCATTAATCAAGATAATAATTAATATTAATTAATGCCAAGATAATATTTAATGTTAATAAATGCCAAGACAATCAATCAATGTCAATCAATATCAATTCGGGACAAGAATCAACCAAAAAGGCATTAGGGCCAGAGTTTATGTGATCGAACAATTAGGGTATCATGCGGCTCAATAACATGCGATCAAGAATCGGGTCTCATGCAGCTCAATGCCATATGGCCAAGAAGTCACGAGCCTTATGCGGCTGGGGTTCCAGCTCAGCCATGCGGCTGAAAAGTAACTCTCATGCGGCTCAAGATGATTAAGTCTATGCGGCTAAGCTGCGGCTGCTGAGCCATGCGGCTAGAATAACATACGGCAACGGGAGGACAGGGCCTATGCGGCTCGAGTCTCATGCGGCCAGGGTTTGATCCTTATGCAGCTCAGAAATAAATCCTCATGCGGCTGGAAATGACAAGTCACATGCAGCTGAAAAAGATTGAAGTTCATGCGGCTGCGGCAAATCAAGTCTCATGCGGCTGCGAATGATTGAATGCATATGCGGCTGAGATAGGGAAGTCACATGCGGCTGGAATAGGAAAGTCACATGGGACTGAGAATCATCCAAAGCCTATGCGGCCGAGATGACATGCGGCCAGGCGGCTGAGATGAGCTCATGCGGCTGGAAAAGGTAAATCACATGCGGCCGAAAATGACAAAACCTATGCGGCTGCGAATGATTGAATGTTCATGCAGCTGCGGGACTGAATGCATATGCGGCAAGCAAGCTTATGCGGCCAAGACTGCTCATGCGGCCAAGGGAAAACTTGCCGCATGAAAGTGCATACGGTCAAGTACTGCTCTTCTTCTCCATTTCCGAGAACAGAACCATGGAAGCTATTTCTTCCAAGCTCTCTGAATCCTTCATTCCAAGCCCAAATCTGGACTTCCATAGGTCAAAATGGGGTAGAACAAATTTTTTACAACATGGAACCATCAAAACTTGAAAAAATAACAAAGTTACTAAATCAAAACCTAAGAAATTCGAAAATGTATTAAACTTAGATCTACATGAAATGAGCCATAGAAATTATAATTACTAAATACTAAAGTATCTAAGAATCTTGAGAGGAAGACAATGGAACAACAAAAATAGAGATCCATCAAGAAGCAAGTTGGCACTTGCCTATGCGGCTAGGTAGGTGGGGGAGAGTTTGTGAGGAAGAAGAAGAGTAATGGTGAAGTAATGAAGAGAGAGAAGGGAATGGGGCTTTAAATGAAGGAGTGGTGGTAGGTGGGAAGCTGGGTTTGTTGAACCAACCAAGGCCAGAAAATAAACTAACTCGGGCCGAACCCAAAAGCAAAGCAGAAATTAAAATGCTGAAAATAAAATACAAAAAATTAATTAGCAGGAAATTGAAGGAATTTAAATACAGAACAATACATGATAAATATTAAATAAATACATTCCAGCGGTACACGTATTTAAAATATGTATTCCGGGAACGGGAAGTGACAATGTTGTGTTCATATTTACTCTTGTATATCTGGTTAGTTTTCCTTAGTATTGTACAGCTTACTTCGTCGTGTCTATCGACGAAGGCTGGGTGTGTCCGACTCGTATCTGGTTATTCGGGAGTGGATCATGACATATTTTTAGTGGTGGTCCATGCAGGTCTATCATAATGGTACCTAGGTCTTAGCGTACTATTGGAAGACTTGATTATACTAGGAAAACTTGATCACAGCATAGAAAAATCGGAAAATAAGGGTATATCAGGTTTTTCAGGTGCATTGATATTATAAAACATTGATTATTAGATTTTAGGGTGTGTCAATCAACGAAGTTTTCTTTCTATTTCAGGATGGTCACTATGAAGAAGACCGCGGATCAGCCCGAAGTTACAGGCAGCTCAGATCAGCCCATACCAGACGTTCCGGCAGATCAACTTCTGCCAGTGCCTCATATCTTTCCTCCGCTGCCTTCGACGATGATGTTTGACGGCGCCTAGGTGATGGCGATGTTCCAGCAGTTTATGGAGGCCCAGAATCACCAGGCAGCACAGTTCAGAGCGACCATCATTGACGCACTCAGGACTCGAGAGATGGCAGCACCGGCACCAGTAGCACCTCCAGCACCATGAGCACCGAGACCAGGGACGGCCAAAAAATACCAGAATCTCTGCCCGATAGACTTTTGGGGCAATGAGGGTATCATCTATGTGGACGAATGGCTGGAGAATGCGGAGAGGACCTTGAAGATGGCGCAGATCCCGGATGACTTGAAGGTAGAGGTGGCGAGCATGCGACTGTTGGACCTTGCCAGAGCCTGGTACCGCGAGGAGCCCCAGTTGGCAGCACAGTAGGTTCTTTGGGCAGATTTCAAAATACTATTCAAAGAGAAATTTTTTCCAGACATCGAGAGGGACGAGCTTCGGATGCAGTTCGAGGCCTTGCAGCAGGGGACGATGTCAGTGGTAGAGTATACTTCAGAGTTTACCTGACTCAGCAGGTTCACAGAGAACCTAGTTGGCACGCCGGAGGAGAGGGCCTGGAGATTCAAGAAGGGCCTGACCAGGGAGCTGCGGCACGCAGTAGCTATTAGCCAGAAGACTACCTACTCGAGCATCCTCAAGATCGCCCAGGCAGTTGAGAAGGAGATGGACCCGAGGCCCAAGAGGGATAGGGACATCGGCAGCAGCAGTTACCAGGCGCCAGCAAAGAGGGTACAAATGCAGACTCAGATGAGGCCAACCCAGCAGACAGCAGTTCAGCACAGTCCTGCCAGAGTTCCAGCATTCAGCATCAGAGGTAGCAGGGGGTCACTTGTACATATTATCATAGGCTAGGACACCACGTGGAGGTCTGTCGCAAGAGGCTCGGACTTTATCTCTTCTGCGGGTCATATGCACATCAGATGAGAGACTGTCAGCAGGCTACAGCCAGACTACCAAGAGGATCCCGAGGAGCTGGAGGACCACCGCCTGCACCACCCAGAGCATTACCTATTGCACCCCAGAAAGGAGGAGCTCTACCACCCCAGCAGCAGAGGTTTGCACAGCACCAGCAGCAGTAGAGGGGAGGACCACAGCAGGGATATGCTTATGTCATGGCCGCAGTTGATAAGGAGGAGGCAGCTCCAGGTGTTATCGCAGGTTCTGTTATCATTTATTCATTTTCTGTCATTGCCTTATTTGATTCGGAAGCCACACATAGCTTTATATCATATGAGTTTCTGCATAGACACGGCTTCACACCCAAGCCCACTAGGAGAAACTGTCGGATTATGACAGGAGGAGGGGTAGTGCCAGTCAGTGAGATGGTGGATTGCCCTATCACTATGGCTGGACGGAAGCTTAGGGCTCGACTTCTAGTGATGCCATTGCCCAGATTCGACGTAGTCCTCGGCATCGACTGGATGAACGAACAGTTTGCCGTAATAGACTGCCATTAGGGGAAGGTAACTTTCAGCCCGCCAGGAGTTCCACCGTTCGAGATCAGCAGATGAGTTACAGAGAGGCCAGAAGGAGTCTACTTCGGAGCAGTTGCCGAAGACCAGGAGTTGCCACATCCGTTGATTACAGAGTTTTTCGACGTCTTTCCCGAGGAGTTGCCAAGATTGCCGCCAGATCGAGACATGGAGTTCAGCATCGACCTAGTGCCCGGATCAGCGCCGAAGTTCCAGCATTGCTACAAGATCAACCCGAAGGAAGCTGCAGAGTTGAAGACCCAGATTAATGAGTTGGAAGGCAAGGGTTTTATTCGGTCCAGTGCTTCACCCTGGGAGCACCGGTACTCTTCGTGCCCAAGAAAGATGGGACGGTGAGGATGTGCATCGATTACTGTATACTCAATAATATCACGATCAAGAATAGATACCCGTTACCGCAGATTGATGAGCTGTTTGATCAGCTGAGTGGGGCGAAGGTCTTTTCCAAGATTGACCTTCGGTCGGGATATCATCAGATGAAGGTTCGGGAGCAGAATATTCCGAAAATAGCTTTCAACACCCGATACGGCCAGTATGAGTTCTTGGTGATGCCGTTCGGACTCACCAATGCCCCAGCAGTGTTTATGAACTTGATGAATAAAGTTTTTCATAAGTATTTGGACAAGTTTGTCGTAGTCTTCATTGACGACATTCTGATATATTAGAAGACCGAGGAGGAGCATGTAGAGCACCTGCGGATTGTGTTGGAGATACTGCAGAAGGAGAAATTGTACGGGAAACTCTCAAAATATGAGTTTTTCTTGGACATGGTGGAGTTTTTGGGGCATGTGGTGACTGGAAAGGGGATTTCTGTGGATCCCAAGAAGATTGAAGCAGTGGAAGCATAGGCACCTCCCAAGTCAGTAGCTAAGATTTATAGTTTCCTGGGGCTAGCAGGATACTACAGAAAGTTCATGAAGGATTTTGCCAGGATAGCAGAGCCTATGATGAAGATTATGCGGAAGGACGAGGAGTTCATCTGGAGCGACGCCTGCCAGTCAGCATTTGAAGAATTGAAGAGAAGACTCATGACAGCGCCAGTTTTAGCTTTGCCATCTGGATCGGAAGGATTCGTCATCTACAGCAATGCTTCAGGGAAAGGCTTAGGATGTGTGCTTGAGTAGAACAAGAAAGTCGTTGCTTATGCTTCTAGACAGTTGAGGCCTCATAAGAAGAATTACCCTACACATGATTTGGAGCTTGCAGCAGTCATATTTGCCTTGAAACTGTGGAAGCACTATTTGTATGGAGAACGAGTGGACATCTTTACGGACCACAAAAGCCTGAAGTATATTTTTACTCAGAAGGAGCTGAATATGAGGCAGCGCAGATGGCTGAAACTCATGAAGGATTTCGACATCAATCTGTAATACCACCCTCGAAAGGCGAATGTGGTAGCAGATGCTCTCAGTCGATATCCTGTTGCTATGTATCTTACTATGGATCGGCATCTACTGGAGGATCTTGAGAGCCTTGGGATTGAGATTGTTCTTCCGGGAGTTGGAGGACAGCTGATGCACATGCAGATACAGTCAGGACTGATAGAGAAGATCAAGGAGACCCAGTTTTTAGATGAGGGACTCTGATGTCTCAGAGGCCAGGCAGAGACAGGATTGCTCGACGACTTCAACATTGCAGAGGACGGATCCCTGAGGCATGGAACTCAGTTGTGTGTGCCCAAGGAATTGCGAGAGGAGGTGATGCAGGAAGCCCACCAGTCGCAATATTCTATTCATCCTGGGTCTATCAAGATGTACAAGGACCTGCGAGAGTATGTTTGGTGGTATGGGATGAAGAGAGAGGTTACCAAATTTGTTTCCAGATGCCTTGTGTGCCAGCAAGTCAAGGCAGAGCGCCAGAGATCAGCAGGACTACTTCAGCCTTTACATATTCCGGAATGCAAGTGGGAGCATATCACCATGGACTTCGTCTCTGGATTATCGCTTACGCCCAGTGGCAAGGATGCTATTTGGGTTATCGTGGACAGACTGACGAAGTCTGCTCATTTCATTCCGCTCAAGGTTGGGCTGTCGACCGAGAAGCTTACAGAACTCTACATACGTCAGATCGTGAGGATTCATGGGGTACCGGTGAGCATCGTTTCAGACAGAGGTAGCCACTTTATATCACACTTCTGAAGGAGTCTACAGCTGAGCTTGGGATCACAGTTGAAGTTCAGCACAGCCTATCATCCACAGACGGACGGGCAGTCCGAGAGGACCATTCAGATGCTAGAGGATATGCTACGGGTTTGTGCACTCGACTTCGGCGGTTCGTGGGAGGATCACTTGCATCTAGTGGAGTTTGCCTATAATAACAGTTATCAGGCTAGCATCGAGATGACCCCGTTCGAGGCACTGTATAGGCGGAGATGTCGCACGCCGTTATCTTGGGACGACGTTGGCGAGAGGACTTTGCTTGGGCCAGAGATGGTGGTAGACTCAGCTGGAAAGATCAGGCTGATCAGGGAGCGTATCAGAGTTGCACAGGATCGGCAGAAGCACTGGACGGACAGCAGCAGACGGCCACTAGAGTTCGCAGAGATAGAGTGTTCCTGAAGATCTCACCGACCAGAGGCGTCATTCGTTTCGGCAGAGGCGAAAAGCTCAGTCCGAGGTACATCGGACCTTTTAAGGTGACGGTATGGATTGGCGAGGTGGCGTATCGACTAGCGCTTCCAGCTAGCTTAGAGGGAGTGCACGACGTCTTCCACGTATCCCAGCTTCGACGCTACATTCCAGACCCGAGCCATATGGTGGACTACTCAGAGCTAGAGGTGGGTCCGAGCTTGACCTACGAGGAGCAGCCAGTAGAAATCCTTGATCGGAGAGAGAAGCGCCTGCGGAACCAGACCATTTCACTTGTCCGCGTCATGTGGAGACACCACTCTCCGGGAGAGTCCACATGGGAGCGCGAGGACGAGATGCGAGAGCGCTACCCTAATTTGTTTGTATGATTTTACATTGATGATAAGAGTATATTTTCTTGAAGTCAATAAAAGATTTGTGGTTAAACCTTCCTTGTGTTTTGCTTCTGAGAGAAAATTTGTCGCCTTCAAATTTCGGGGACGAAATTTTTCTAGGGGGAGAGATTTGTCACCCCACCTTTTCAAAATATTAATATTAGTGATAAATAAATATTAATGATTTATCTTTTAATTTTGAAATTATATTTTTATTAAATTAAACTAGAGATCCATTTGTTTTGGGCTTGGTTAACTTTTGGGCCAAATCATCTCTGGGCTGCCCTGGCTTATGAAGAGAAGGGTTTGGTTTCATTTAAATTTTCAAAACCATTTTCTTCTTCTTCCTTGACAGCAGGGGTTGCGTGAGAAATAAGGAGGAGAATTCAAATCTTTAACCGAAATTCCAGCCTGGAGCTTTCATCTTCCCGCCATTCCTAACCGATCGAAGCCCTATTTAATCCCCACAATTTTCCATTTATTCATTCTTACCAATTGTCTTCAGTTTTTCCAAATTAAGATCGAGAGAGAGGGGGAGGAAGAGCAGAGCTCCTATTTTCCTTCTCGTCGAGTATCAATGGAGGATTAGTAAGTTTTGGTTTAATTTCATTCATGTTCTATGAATTTTAGAATAATTGAGGAATGATTTTCGATCTCCTCCTCGGGACAGATCGATTCACTTCACTCTTCCTGGCTGAGCAATCGATCCTTTTTCTTTGAAGTCAGTAATTACGTTCTGGTGGATCAGTCCCTGGTGAGTAGTTCTGGAAACCTTTTTGATTCCATCTGTTCTTTGTTCTTCGACCTGAACTGAAGTAGGGATTCTATTGATATCCGTTTCCATCTCACATTCTTCTTTGGAAACTCTCGATCGGTTTCTTTGATCAATTCAACCAGTGTAGAGGTGAGGATTGCTTGATTGAACGTGTGGTTATGATGATTACATTTGGTTAATGATGTTCTTCATTTTGTGTTATTAATTTATAGATTGGTTAAAGATTGTGTTGATCGATTCCATTGGATTTCCCTAACTGACAAATTATCATCAGTGAGTATTTCTCAACCTTTAATCTAAATGAGTCATATGATCAGTCTACAAATCTTTCGTTCTTGTGTATGATTCGATTGATGATCAACTTTCAGTTTAGGCTAACCACTGAAGAACTATGTCCAGATCTAGATTCGTGTCTACAAGATATTTCAGAACGGACACTCTCAGGTAAATTCCTAAATTCTCTAATAGTAATGGAAGATGATGCATAATTTAGGTTTGGTGACTGAGTAATAAATGTTAGAAGTGCAGTCAATTATGAGAATAGATCTAAAGGTTGATAGCTGGAACTCAGTAGGATATTTGAGGAATCAGTTATGTTGTTATGGTTACCTCACTCTATTGATCACTCCCTTATGTCAGTGGACAGCTAATTGGTTAGAACGAGGGTGAGCCCTGTATATAGAAGGGTATGGACTGTTTGATATCTACTTAATTAATTTAGCTAGGACTGAATTGAGTCAACACCATCACATGACTAATTTAATCCAAGTTTTAGTAAGAAATGATTTACATTAGTCTTGATAGGGACTGCAAATGTTGAAGGGGTAAATAACTTATGTGTATTTATAGTCCAGGAAGTTAGTTTTATCATGTTTATATTGAAGTCAAGGACAGGGTTGTATACTGGATTTGAAGGTTAGTTTGATCAAGTCAATTTCTAATAAGGACTCTAAGAATGATTGAGAGCTCGACCCTCACTGTCAATAGGTAAATGTTTACTGAAACATCACCATGTCTAAACCCTGTATGTTTTAGTATGGAAGCACTGTCACCTGTAGAGCAGTGTAATGTTGATCAAGTCATTTGTCACATGAAGTCCTCTTGGTTAGGACTGATGTATCATGTCTGAACTTAGTTAAAGTATTAAGTCTCATTGATTGGTAGCTTGATGAAATCGAGTATTGATGAAGTGAAGTTAGACTTTGGGATGTTAACTGGGACTGGTATATTCAACTGAATATTGAACTATTGATTTAGACTGATTTTATGCTTGCTTTCAACATCTCAGTAGATGAGTTGTGATGGTTTGGATTAGGAATGAACTTTAGAAACTGGGACTGGTTGTGGTTCGAGGCTGATTACATCAACCTCCCATAAGACAGTTTGTCTCAGCCTTGACTGATGCATATCAGGTTGTTTTAAGCAAATATTGTTAGCAATTAATGCATTTCCTTTTTGTGGCTATATGTGTGAACTCAGTAGTGAGTTAAGTTCAGTGTTATGGGGGGAAACTGTCATGATTCAGTTATTGACTTAGTGAAATTAGAATTTAAGTCATGGGTAGGGACTTATTGTAGCAGTCCATATTTGGCTTTATACTTATCAAAGACTGATCTGTTCAGTCCTAATGAAGACTGAACATCACCTGGAAGGGAGGTTGCAGGCTGTAACCTAAGAATTAAATAGTTAATAGCAGTAGCTGATTTTGTAAACTTAATTAGTTCTCAGGGTTTGGTTGGAGGATGATCCTTTTGTAGTATCCTGGAAATCAGATGAAATATACCTGGGAATAGAAACTGAGGGCTGATGCTACTGGCCTGTAGCAGTTCAAAGTAGAGACTGATGGAAGGATTGGTTTCGTATCCTATTATGAGTTTGGCTTCCAAATGCCATATGGTATTGCATTGTACTGAGTTTTGCCATCTCAGTAATCTAAGATTGGGTGTCCCCTTTAATGGCTATAAAGGAATGATGTCTAGGTGAAGACTGAAAGCAATGTTGGTTCTAACAGGACTTGTATATCAGTGACTGAAAAGTTATTGAGGCTGATATTGACTGAGATAGGAATGACTATGGTTGAACCACAGGTTGGGGACTTTGTAGCTAGGTTAGATATCAATTGCTTCAGAAAAATTAATAACTGTCCTGATACAGGACTGAACCTGGGACTTTGTAAGGACTGATATAGTTCAATTCCACTTTTGGATTGAACCTTATATAAGTATCCTTGGAAGACTGGAAGTTGGATAGGACAGTACTCATGGTAGGTTATCAATACCTAGGAAGCCTTGCTAGTTATAGATTAAGCTTAGAATTGAGTTAAATACTAGTAAGGTGGTCTCTATAAAATATAATTTTAACTGCATATATTTATAGTCATAGGCATCATTGTTCTTCTCTAGTAGACTAGTAGAAATACTTTAGTAGGAAAGGGGTATTCATAGAAATAGGATTGTTATTAAGTATAGTTAATTGATAATTGTTTATAGTCTAATCAAATTATAACCAAGTTAGATTTAGCCAGCTTATTAATTACTTGTAAATCATTTAACAGGAGGATACCCAGCTTTTCATCCCACACTTGATCACCCTGAGCAAGACAAGTATACTGCTCGGATTTGTTTATTTCTCATGTCTTGTATATTCATCCTTGTATCTCCTTGTTGACACGATGTATCACGGTATTGTCTGGTTTCATGTTTCATGGATTACTTGTGTCTGGGAGGGGAAATACTATAGATATGTGATCAAATCCTGCACGCGGGACCAAAGCCGTACCATTTCATGTTCATTGTATCTACCCAAGTCGATCACACAATCTAGATGTATTTCAATATTGCACATGTCGGGATTCAGGTTGTATTTCAGGATTCAGGTTGTATTTCATGTTCAGGTTGTACTTCTTGTTCAGGTTGTATTTCATGTTCAGGTTGTACTTCATGTTCAGGTTGTATTTCATGTTCAGAACTCATATCATGCTCCATGTTTTACTTCCAGTATTTCATGTTCAGTTTCATGTCTTGTTCTCATTTCCTGTACTTATATATATTTCATGTTCTTATTCATATCATGATATTCATGTTCATTTTCTTGGATATACTTAGCTCCTCTCCTGACTAGGATATGTTGCAGGTGAGCTGGAGGCTATTTGTGATACGTACTATGGGTAGGAGCCTGGAGGCACCTATGAGCCAGTTGATTTGGCCCAGGACTTAGAGGCTGTAGAGGCCTAGAGCTTATCTTAGTATTTCCATATTATTTTCTTATATTGAGACTAGTAGACTTTTGTCATTTGCTGGAATGTAATAAATTCTGAGACATGTATCTGGATTTAGGATTCGTTATAGATGCTGTGTTCACATTTACTCTTGTATATCTTGTTAGTTTTTCTTAGTATTGTACAGCTTACTTCGTCGTGTCTATCGACGAAGGCTGGACGTGTCCGACTCGTATCCGATTATTCGGAAGCGGGTCGTGACATGAAGCGACTTGTTTGAACTCTTTACGATTCAGACCGGATTGGAACTGCGGGTCCTGGAACCGTATGCCCAGGCCTAGTTTTTATATGAAGAATTTATCACCTTATCAGTCACTTGTAACGATTTCTAATGTTAGTATCTGTCATGAGTTTGAGTCATTTCTAAACATGTTTAATCACCAAAAAAGTTAGAGGTGTGATCGTCCATATTATTCTTGTCGATGACATACTTAAGGACTCTTGTGCTGAGACTTCTATAGGAAAATTAGTCGCTAAATAATAGTATTTTGTAGTGTTCCAAGCACAAGTAATAATGATGTCATTGTTGACATGGGAGAAGATGTAAAATTGTCAACACATGACGAGGACCACTCCAATACTTCACAAGGAGACCATAACATATTGGGTTATCCCTCTCTTCTTAATGTGTGTAGATTTATAGATTGCTTTGAGAAAACTTATAAATTTACATATCGTTATACGTACTATGCATCCTATTGAGAATCATATTGATACTTCTGTATTTATCCTCATTGTTTGGCATATTACTTTTCTGCTCTTTCATGTGTTATTATTTTTCCTACCATATTTTCTTGAGGCTAATCATGGCACACATTGGTGGAGAGCAATGCAAGATTTGATGGAAGCACTTCAAAAGAATGGCACATGGGAGTTGGTTGATCTAGCCAAGACAAACAACCATTTGGGTGTAGATGGGTATATACCATAAAAAAATAAAGCAGATAGAATAATTTAGAGATATAAATCACAACTTGTTGCAAAAGGAGTTACTCAAACCTATGGGTTTGACTATATTGAGGTGTTCACTCCAGTTGCCAAGCTCAACTCATTCAATTGATCTATCTTTGGTTGCAAACCATTTTTGGCATCTATATAAACTAGATGTCAATAAGATTTCTTGAATGGGAATATCAAAAAGAAGTGTACATGCATGGAGACCATGATTAGATATTGATGGAAAAGTGTGCAAACTTTGCGAAGCACTCTTTGAGTTGAAGTAATTCCTACGGGCTTGGTTTTTTTGGTCGTGTCAAACCATGCTTTGTTTTGACTGTTACTAGACATACCAGAGGGGGAGACGTATGTTACTCTCTTGATCGTCTTGATGATATGATTCTCACGTGTAACAATACTATGAAGATTGTACCACTAAAGAAATTTTTAGCCTTTGAGTTTGAAATCAAGGACTTAGGAAATCTCAAATACTTTCTCGACGTCGAAGTCGTAAAATCCAAGTCTAGCGCGAAGCCGTCTTTATCAGTGAATATGTCAATGATATTAGACGCTCTATTCCAAGTCTAGCTTCGTGTTGAGTTATATTCTGATGTGGATTAAGATGGATATGTGAATGATATTAGACGCTCTATTCCTGACTATTGCTTGTTCATATGAGGCAGTCTTATCACTTGGCAAAGTAAGAAACAAATTGTATGTACAAGATCGAGCGTCAAAGTTGAATATAGAGCCCTCGCTATGATAGTATTGCCGAAGGAATGTGATTGAAGAGACTATTCCTCGAGTTGGGTCTCTCCCCTTAATTTTTGCTCTTTCACTTATATTGCGATAACAATCAACATACCAAGTGATTCAATTCAACATGATGGGACAAAACATATTAAGATTGATTGTCATTTTATTTGTAAGAAGCTAGATTGAAAGGAGTTTTGGTTCATATATACTAATCAAAGAAGCGAGTTGCTGACGTACTCACTAAGGATTTGATTGGTCCTATATTTTAGAGTATTCTCAACAAGCTCAGCACAACAGATATCAACATTTCTATTAAGGAGGATTGTAGAGAATATTACATGAAGATCACCTCATCTTCCAAATGAGGATATTGCATGGCTTGTCGAATAATAACACTCTTATTAGCACGTCCTTTGACTTGCCACATAAGGATTCCAATTAGCACCCAATTTGACTAGCATAGCACCTCCTTTAACTTCTTGTACTTCCTATAAATAAGGCTTCATACCTTCATTTGCAAAAATACAATAATCAATAAGATTGTTTTTTTCTTTCTCTTCATAGTTTTGAATTATATCTACAGAGATATAGTATAGTTTTGTATAGTTCAGTTCTAATGAAATATATATTCTTCAACAATAAAATAAATCACCCATTGCATGATAATGATAAAGTACTCGAAAACTTAAGTGTGAAAAGTTAGAAAGATAATGTTATCCATGTAATTTTACCATGAATACACACATTATTATTATAGTTCACAACAAATCCACACATAATTCATCTGTCGTTAATTCATCCGTCGAGGAAAACTATTTAGGGGTGAGCAAATATCGGTTTTTTCAACCGAAAACCGATCCGACCCGACCCGAAATAGCGGTTCGGGTCGGTTTTTGAAAATACGGTTCGAAATTCGGTTTTTACCCCTAAAAAAAGCGGTTTTCGGTTCGGGTTTCGGGTTTGCCATTCGGTTTCCGACCCGAACCGAAAACCGAATACGTAAATTTACGATATTATCCTTCCCCCATATATATGTCGACAGCCCTAAACCTAACCCTTATATTTCTCTCTCCTCCTTCATCATTTGCTATGGAGCACAGCCGCTCCCTCCCAGCTCCCCTTGGCCTTTCCCGCTATGGCAGAAACCCTAATCCTAACTAGACTCTCTCTCTCCCTCACTCAGATTATCTCTCCCTCTTCCTCTCTAATCTCTCTCCCTCTTCCTCTCTGATCTCTCTCCCTCTCTTGAGATCCTAATATACGAATTGATTTAAATCTCTTGAGATCGAACCTAAAACTCTCGAGATCTAACCTAAATCTCTTGAAGTAGGCACCGACGCACTCAGAATCCTTTATTTTGGTAAGATCTAACATAAATATTTTACTTGATCTCTTTTTTTTCTGCAAATGTTTATTTATTTACTAATTTTGTTGGTGTCTTGTGCAGCTGTGCTTGTTATTTCAGTATTTTAGTGAGGTCATCTACTACTCTTCTTCTTCATATTAATTTATTGTAGATTAGGGTTTATAAATTTGTCATCTCTTTTTTCTATAGCTATTTTTATATTCTGTAAAAATATGTTTCTGTGATGTGGAAACAAATATAAATATTATGTTACTCGTATCCGTTCTATATCGGCTCTGAATCACTGGTAGTTATGTCTAAAATGTGATTCTGTAAGAGGATATATGTAATATTGAGGAGGTTCATTTGTCTCTCACACTTTTGTGCATTAAGCACAACTATTATGACCTGAGAGTTTGAAATATGTTTTTTTTTAATTCTCACACTTTTGATATTGATTATTTATTTCTTTGATACTTTTGACAGTGAGTGTTCTTTCATTTGTCTAGTCTATAAGGTTTGGCTTCATAAATGTCCATCTTCTTGGTGCAGTGGCTAAACAATTGTGTTGGAAAGAAAAACTACAGCACTTTAGTGTGCATACCATATAACCTCAACTCTTTGGTTTGGTTTTCCTAGTTGAACAGTTTTCTTATAGTGTACTTTTTAACACTTGTAAACTAATTTGATACTTAGTATTCTATAATTTTGCACATGTTTATAATCATTGCCTCACTGCCTGTAAGAAATTTTTGTGACTTCTCCCATGTTTTATTTTTGCAGATTTATCATTGGATATTCTTAGTTGCAGTGTTCTATAATTGATTCTATATTTTTGTTCTCTCTCAACACTCTGAGTATCTGACTCACATAGCCAATGCAAGTTATTTCTATTCTATATTTCAATTTTATATTTCTATGTAGGAAATTTGCGTGAATTGAATTGCTTACTAATTGATGCAAGTTATTTCTCTTCTATAGAATGTATACAATGTCTGGATATAGGGTCTGATACTGCTCGTCTTGTATGTCTGCTAGATTTATTCTATTGTGCATTGGCGAGGCACTCGTTGCAGCCAGTGGCAAGGTACTCTGATTCATATTTTCATTTAATATTCATAAATTGCACTAAAAAAAATTCATAAGAATGGGCGATGATGATGATTTGGCACTTGTTGCAGCCATTGGCATGACACTTGTTGCAGCCAGTGGCGTGGCACTTGTTGCAACCAGTGGCGTGGCACTTGTTGCAGCCATTCTGAGCCTCTTTTTAGTTATTTTATATAATGCAGGTTTGACTTGAATTTGGAATTGGATATTGGACCCGTTTGTGCGGTGCAAGGGCCATGAGATTGAATTTGTCTTCATCGTAATTTGTATTGCAGTTAATTCTTCTTGATTGTAATTTGTATACTTTGTAAATTCTAAATTGTATATTTGTAAGTTATGTATCTGGAGCTATGTATCTGGGGATTGCTAACCTAACATGGAAATTAGGTATTCTGGAGATTGCTATTTATCTGGAGATTTATATAAATTCAAATTTACATATTGTTATCTTGTAAGTAACTGGCATCAAATTCAAAAAAGTTAGTTGATTGTGTTGCCAGTAAATTTGATTGTGCTGGATATAATGGAGATTAGGGATTCTGAGTTTTGTTGCTGCAAGTAAATTGTATATATTGTTATCTGGATTTGTAGTGTATCTGGATTTGATTGTGGCAGTAACTAGTTTATATTTGGATTTTGTTATATATGTGGATTTTGTTATATTGCAGCATGTTAAAATTTGATTGGCCCATTAAATTAATTTAATCACATTATTAATGCTTTACAAAACTCGGCCTGGCCCAGTGGCCCACTAAACCGAACCAACCGAAAATCGAACCGTTTTATTTCGGTTCGGTTTGGTTCGGTTTTGGTTGGAAACGGTTCGGTTTTCGGTTTTACAATTACGGTTTACGGTTCACGTCGGTTTTCTGAAAAACGGTTCGGTCCAAACCGAACCGAACCGATGCTCACCCCTAAAACTATTATGACTATCTCATGTCTTATTGTTTCTTTCTTTCCTCAGCTGTGTTTTTGTCGCCCATAAATGAAGGGATACGAGAAGAAATATATGTATGTATATATACGTATCCTCTAGCAATTAGTTTTTTCTTCTTTTTCTTGATCTCCACGGCCTAACTTTTCTCCCTTTTTCATCAATCCTACTAATAACTTCCTTGAAGATTAGACTACTTCTTGTTAAATATTTTGAGGTAAATTAATCCATGGACCATCTTCTCTTGCGAAGATTTTAGGCAGCTTCACTAGTTGGAATGTTAGCCTTCGATTAATTTGATTAGCAAAGTTCTTGTTTGCTTAAGTTATTGTTAGCATATACTTTGTCATTCTACCAAATTGAGGTTGATTTCTTTTGGATTTGAAACTCACTCGTTTTGATTTCTTGTTACAAAAGTGAAAATTTATGAAAATAAAATAAAATAAAATAAGATAAATTTCCAAATGCAAAATGTGTGTGTGTGTGTGTATATATATATATATATATTTTTTTTTTTTTTTTTTTTTTTTTTTTGGAACCAGGTAAATTGTTTCTGGAATCGCTCCCACTGGAATTCGAACTCCTGACCACTCGGACCACATGCATCTCTCTTAACCACTAGGCTAGAGGTCATTTGCTATATATATATATATATATATATATATATATATATATATATATATATATATATATATATATTGCAAAATAAAACTATTTTAATTACTTGCAACTTTGTGGGCTGATTTTTATAATTTACTTTTATGATTGTTACGATTTTGAAATTAAGGCAAAAATTGGTATTCTATATTTATAGGTTTCAATTGCAACAATTATTTTTTTAGGAAAAAAAATAATTATTAGAAAATGTACAAATCTATGTGATATTGACCAGGTACAGTGCAAGAAGGCTTGAAAAAGGAACGAAAGACGAATTCATCCATTTAGCCTGGGCTTAAGTTTGGATTTGTTGAGTTAAAGTTGGATTATATTATGACGTAGAAAATAAATTTTTTTGCCCCCTATTATGTTATGATACCATGAGCCTAATATGATATTATGATCATCCATGAACATAATATGTTATTAAACTATGATCATCCATGCATAATATGATACCATGTAGAAAATAAAAAGATTACACTTCTATTAAAATGGGATGATTTTAGTATGATCCAAGGCTTTATAATATACTAGTAAAAGCACGTGCATTGCACGTAAAATAAATTTTCTTCTTTCTAATATTATCAAAATATTATTTAAATATTTAAATTTAATAAGGTTTGTTATTTATATTTTAATTAAGATTTATAGAAATTTAATTTAAAATTAATTATAAATTGTTAGGGATATATGTGAATAAAATAGTGAATATTCGGTTATGCGGAAGAAAAAAAAAGACTATTTGGTTATACGGGAGAAAAGGAAATAAAGTTTAAAATTATAATTTTTCGTAATTTTTTAAAATAAAATGATTGATGATATACATATGGCTTAAACGGCTCAATTTTGAGTCGTTTTGAAGTCTCTTTATATTAGTAGAGATAAAACTTACAAAACCAAAAAGAGGCTAAATAGTAAGTGTAGCTATTAAAAAAAATTAAAACATATATTTTATTTTCTAAGAGTAAAGAATATTGAAAGATTGCACAAAGACTTACGAGATTGTTTTGGTAGCTAGAGAAGCAAATAAAGTGCAATTCACTTCTGAATTTCTTGATTCACTTGTTCATAGACTACTGGTTTCATTTTGATTGTTCTAATGATCTGAATTATGTGTTCTGTGTTGGTTGTCTGACGTTACGCACAAGACTTTCTGCAAGCTACATTGCATATCTTTTGGACCAACAGTCCTTAACTCCCATAATTTTTATAAATGGAAGGAATAATATGTTTTCATGGCTCGATCAACTGGTCTTCCGCCATCAAACCTAACCACAAGGGTAACTCAAGTTCGGCAAAATGTGTATATTTTGAAAACAATAATTTTGTGTATATGTTTTGAAGTCCATCTTTGATCATTTAACTACTAGTCCAACTTTGGGTGTAACTTTAAAAATACAACAAATATGTGTACAAAAATTACAGATTTAATATAATTTAACCACGATCAACTTTGGATCTGGTTCATTAAACAATATTAAACAATATAAATATTTCAACCGAAGAAACTGAATAAATCGAATTGATTGTTCGGTTCGATTTCCATCTTTTGTTAATTTCGTTCGGTTTTCGATTTTTAGACTTTTCCCTCTATCTCAAAATCCACAAAATGTAGTCACTGCATTGGGTACTCTTTTGAATTGTATGATTCTCAACCAACTTGTTCAAGTACAAATGATGGAATTAGCTACCAATTAAAATATATAGTTTTTGAGTTTTAGTTATGTGGTAACTCAATCATGTTAGATGAGCTCATGTACTAAACGTCTTTTTCGTTTTATTAAATTGTTGAAATACACAGATGGGAAAAAGAGACAGAAAGAGAGAAGAATTCAACATTTATTGGACATCTTTTCTTTTGGTTGTTGATAGTTGTTAGAAGGGGTGGATCCAGATATAACCAGCCCATCCTTTTTTTTTTATATAATTTTTTTCGATTTTTTTATAGGAATTAGTCCACTAGCCCAATCCAATATTTCTTGATCTGCCCCCTTTAGGAAGAAATTGAAAAACAATATATATTTGTGTAACTTTTCTTGTACAAATTATTGTGTTTGTATAAATTTGTTTTACAAAAAAATAATTCAAACAATTATACTAGATGACAATGGACCGGGCAGGTTGGGTACCCAAATTCGATTCTAAAATATTTTGGACCAATTTTTTTTGACCCAGCTCATTCCTTAATTTTATAAAATCTAGACCCTAATATGCCCTTGGAGTTAAGGGCCCACTCACCATTTTAATTACAAATTATTTACACTTTCAGTAAAACCAATAATGCTAAGATAAATAAATTTAATAATTATTTTTTAATAAAATGGTAAAAATGTGTCGACCGTCCTCGTTATTGTCCATAAATTACTTGGCGACGATCCTAAGTGAAGAGGTTGATAGGGATGCTGAGTTCAATGGTAAAATATTTAGTTTTAGAGTACTGCTAGCTTGTTCGTCTGCGGGCCAGTCCGTTCGTCATGTGGCGACGTCCTATTGGCAGGTCAACCGACGTAGAATCCATGAATATAGGAAGGCCAATACGTTTCAACCATGCGGCGGATGGGCCAGCCCGCCTGTGGACAAACTATCTTTTCCCTTAGTTTTATGGGAATACCAACCATATTTTTCCAATACGATTTCAAAACCAATCCGGCATTTTGTATATAATAGGACAAAGAACCTACAGTTGTTTGGGCTTAAGTCGTATTGAACCGAACCAACTAGTTTTTACATCCAACTCGAAAAGTGAAATGTTCAATAAATTAAGCATGATCCTATTTTGTATCATCCATGCCGTAATAACAAGGAAGCAAAGACAAAAGACTCATCTAAAGTTAAAGAATGACTTACTTTTATATTTAACTTTTTAAGAAAGAGTTATTATATCCTTTCTTCTTTTTCTTTAAAACTATGTTAACTGATAAAATATGCTCATCAATGTTCCAAACATGAAAAAATAACTTAATTGTTGTAGCATAATTCGAATGTTCTCATGTGTCCAGAAAGATTAATAAGGAGGTCTCATTTACATAAATTTACGTTCTATTATGCATCTTGAAAAAAAAAAAAATACATTATATTGAATGCAAAATATTTTAAATAGTATTCCCGACCAGACGAAAAAAACACTCAAATATTATTTCCATACCAACAATAAGTTCATAAAATAACTCGTATACATGTTTTTATTTTTACCTAATCTCGATAACTTAGGTATCACTTGGACATAATTTGAAGGCGAAGATACAAACGAATATTAAAAGCACAATTCAAATGTAAGTTTGCAATTCTTATGAATGGGGACCATAATAACAATAATCCACAATAAAATCTTAATTTGTAGATGCCGACAACAGGGGCGGCCCTGGCCCCTAGCCCAGGGCAGACCGGACGACGGTTCAGGGCCCCCTAACGAAAGGGGGCACCAACATGGAACTATCTACAATAGAACTAGTACATATCATTTGCTATTTATAACCAAAAAAATATTCTGGTGTAGTGGTTATTATGTTGGACTTATATTTAGGAGGTCCTAATTGGTTCAAATCTTGACTACAACAAAATTTTATTTTATTTACATTTTTTTTACATTATGTATGGGGGTCCATTTTGGAAGTTTCGTCTCGGGTCCCCATCAGCTCAGGGTCGGCCCTGCCCGACAATCAAATTAAAATATAACTAGCATATATGCACTTGCGCTGCACGTATTTATAATGGTGCTAAACAAAATCCATTTTTCAATATCTTATTTTTAGATACTCAATGCATTTAAGACTTGTTGTAATTAGGAATATCAAATGAGAACTCATGTATTTACCTAAATATCCATATTAATTTTAATTAGTAAATATAATAAAGAGTATTTTTGGAAATAAAACTTTCACGGTGAAGTCTACTTTTGACATAATATAATAGAATAGATACACATATTAATTTTAATTAATTTTTTTAATTAGTAAATATAATAAAGGGTATTTTGGGAAAGAAATTTTTTATGTGAAGCCTACTTTTGGCATTATATAGTAGAATATCTATAGATATAATAGAATAGATTGATAGGTTTTTAATAACAAAACGTTGCTAATATTTAATATGAAATCATAAAATTGATTTTGCAGTGAAGCACGACGAAAATAAAAGAAGCAAGAGGTGGTATATGTTAAATTTCCAATTAGAAAATGTTCCTCCACCTGGATCCTCCAGCTACCGAAGAGAGAGAAATAGACACCCCCACCCAAATTTTTTTAGAGAGAGAATTTCTAGAGAGAGAAAAATTTAATGGCTTCAATGGGCTTTATCGATCTCCAGCAGCTCCAAATCTAGGGTTTGCTCCTCCCTCCGATTGCTCCTTCGCTTCGATTCGCGCTCGGTAAGCCCAAATTTGCAATCTCTGTACTCGTTTCATATATTTTCCTCTCGGAAACCCTAATGGAAACCTAGATCTGCGATCTAATCTAGGGTTTCCGATCGAATCCAGGTGGAATCGTCAAAATAATGGATAAATTTTAGTGAATCGGGAGGAATTCTTGTTATATATTTAGGTTTTGAGCCCCCCGGGTCAGATGGACTCGAACCCCTTCTTCCAGTTGGACGACCAGACCGACGAGGACTTCTTCGACAAACTCGTCGACGACGGATACGAGGGATCCAAGCCCGAACCCTCGGATATTTCTAGGGTTTTCTCGAATCTCAGTCTCGGCGATGTTGGGGAACCCGAGTTCGTCGAGAACCCTCAAGCGAGCAGCTACAAAGAGGAAGTTTTGGTTGGTGAACAAAATCTCCAGTCAGATTCCTCCGACCTCGTGGCGTTGGATTCTGGTGAGCGGTCGTCGGTGGCGAAGAGTGATGCGCCGAAGGGGACCAGTGTGAGGGTGGTCCAGTGGAGCGCTTTCAGCGTCGGTTTGGAGCAGTTTGGCCAGGAGGATGGGTTGGGCTCGGACTTTTTGACCGAGAAAAGCGATGTTTTGGATGCGAAATCCGATTTTTTGGATAACCCGGTTGAGAATTTTAGCTGGCAGGAGCATGGTTCTGGCAATGGGCAAATTACGGATCAAAATGATCCTCAGTATTGGGAGAACCTTTATCCGGGGTGGAAGTATGACCCTGTTACTGGCCAGTGGTATCAAGTGGATGGTTATGAATTTTCTTCGGAAACCCAAGTCGACAATTCGAATGTTTCAAGCATTGATGCGCCAGAAAAGGTGAATACTTCGGTTTCTGGAAGTACGGAGGTTTCTTACCTGCAGACGACTTCTCAGTCCATGTTGGAGACTATAGCTGAGGATTGTACAGTCGGTAGTGTTACTAACTGGAATCAGGGTTCTCATGGAACTGTGGAATACCCACCTAATATGGTGTTTGATCCGCAGTATCCGGAATGGTATTACGATACAAACACCCAGCAGTGGCACACTCTCGAGTCGTACACCCAGGGAATGAATAGTTCATCAGATTTTGCAGTTCAGGAGCAACTGTCTCAGAATGTGAAAGCATCAGCTGGCGTCAGCTTGGACCAGAGCCAGAGTTTTTATGGCGATAGTAGCCAACCGGAGCAACACATACAAAGCCAAGGTACCCAAGAATTTGGATGGAGTTGGAATGCAAGTCAGAGTAGTTACAGTCCACAGAACAGTGTATACAACAACAACATCCAATCTGAACAATCAACCAGTCAATTCCAGGTTAGCCAAGAATCTGGAGGGAATTTGGATGCATCTGCAGCTAATAGTGCTCAGAATAACAGTTTATATACTAATATCAGTCAGCCTGAGCACTTGACCAATCAAGGCCGGGGTAGTCAACAGTTTGGAGGCAACCTGAACTCATCCATGCATAGCTATTCTCAACCCAAAATTTGGCAGCCTGAATCAGTTGGTGGAAGAGAAAATTACCGTGGGAATAAGCAGTCTCAAAGCATTTACAATTCAATGTCCAGAAGTTTGATGGCAGGAAGCCAGATAGGTCAACAAACAGGTTTTAAAACCTTCGAACCTGTTACAAAGCATAATTATGGCAGTGCTAATGGCATGGCCGGATTGAGCAGTTTTGTCACTAAAGGAAGCACACATCAATTTAATCAGCCAAAGGTGGAACAGACGCTCCAAACAGATTTGTCCAACAGCTATTACGGTGATCAAAAGAATTTATCCAACAGCTATTATGGTGGTCAAAATATGTCAACCTACCCTCATCAATCATTGCAGGGAGCAAATGCATCTTATTCTCAATTCCCATATGCTCCTCAGGAGGGAAGATCATCTGCCGGACGTCCTCCGCATGCTCTGGTTGCTTTTGGATTTGGTGGGAAGCTTATAGTCATGAAAGATGTCAACACTTTTGGCACCAATTTGGGTGTTGGAAGTCAGGTTGGTGTGGATCATGTTACAATTTGAGTTTACCTGATTGAACGTACTTTTAACATTTGAAGCTGTGAAATTTGGTGTGGTGATTGTTGAGATGTAAATGTAACTAATTATTTTTTATTTATGAATATAAAGGGCAATGCAGGTGGTGCAGTCTCAATTCTTAGCTTGTCGGAAGTTGTGGCTGAAAATACTGATGGTTCGAGTATCAATAGTGGCAACAGCTGCAATTACTTCCATGCCTTGTGTCAGCAGCCCTTTCCTGGACCTCTTGTTGGCGGCAACGCTGCAACAAAGGATGTAAATAAATGGATAGATGAGAGGATCATAAATTGTGAATCTTCCAGCATGGACTTCCGAAAAGGAGAATTTTTAAAATTGCTTCTTTCCTTGCTGAAAATATTGTGTCAACATTATGGGAAGCTGCGATCTCCTTTTGGTGCTGACCCTTCACAGGAGGTACTGTTTTGCAAGTTTCTTCATTTAATTTACAGCTGATTAAATGGGGCTATTAGATCTTTTTGTTATTTAGTTGTATTGTTTGATGTATTGTTATGTTTTTGTCTCATTCATGTATTTGATGCTGATGCATGAGACTATTTCAGAAAAGAAAAATATGTTGCATGAGACCTTTCATGAACCATTGTTGCCTAATTCGCCAACCCCCCATACGTCCCACGAATTGGGACGAACGACCCCGAACGGAGTGCGTTCGCGATCCAGGTTGCCAAATATCGCGACCCGAACGAATTGGGACGAACGACCCCGGACGGGGTGCGTTCGCGACCCAAGTCGCCAAATTTCGTGACCGGAACGGGACCCAGGCGGCTGCCTAGGCGGTGCTAGGCGGCGAGGTGGCCGCCTAGTGGTAGGCGCTAGGTCTGAAAATCGGCCGCAGCAGCAGTATCGCAAACATCAGGAGCAGTGAGTCTTAACGTTCTTGTTCTTTTTCTTTTTCGTTTTCCTGTTTTGGGAGCAGTGAAAACATCAGGAGCAGTGAATCTTTTTTTTGAGTCTTTTTTTTTTCTTTTGAGGCTTTTTTGTAGACTTTTGAGTATTCTTTTTTTTTTCCTGGCCTTATGGCCCTGGGAGCAGTGAAAAAAAAATCAGGAACAGTGAAAAATCGAATAAACAGAAATTTAATAGAAATTAAGTAATATAAACAAAATTAATATATAATATATTTTTGATTATATTATATTTGTTGCCATATATTTTCAATATTTGTTGGTTAATTAATCATTTTTATTTTATTTTTATATAGTGTATACTTCTATATAATTGTATATGGTACAAAAGACGACCTAGATAAAAACGAACATTGACCCCAAATAGCGTACCGAATAAGCCTACTCCCACCGCACCGCGTACCCGTACCTGTACCACGTACCAAAGCGACCCACGATCCTGGTAACATTGTCATGAACAATGTGACAAACTTCGATGCACTTCCTATCCTGTAACAATTGTTTGGTTTTCTTGCCAACTTTCCTCTTTCATTGTGTGTACATAGGTGAAGTTGGTTGACATGTTTCATCTTGAATTTGCGGCTGTGGCTAGATATGAGCATGATTTTTGTATTCCAGTTTCACTTCCCCTCTCTAAGGAGTTCTAATTTGGGAGCCTCTGCACAAAGTTGCTTATCTGATACACAGCGACGGAGATCGTCCCATATTTAAAACCAAGTTAATTACTAATATGCCTAGTGAATATGGAATCTAATCTTGAGAAGACAGGTGGAGATAACAAGTGGCTTGTACACATTTGATCAAGGTTCAGAAACTCGATTTCGATATCGGTATCGGACCCTTCGTATGAGTAGCAGTTTTGGTAGTTTTGGGATATCGACGATTTTGAATTGGTCGGTATCTGTAGTTTTGGCAGTTCCGGACCCTATGATTCCTATCCGAAAAGGCCGAAACCTTTCTCTGTCGGCCGATACTTAAAACCTTGCATTCGATACATCATTCATATGCTTGTATCCTTTTAAGGCACCCCAATCCCAAGCACCAAAAAAATATACTGAAAGCTAAAAACAGGCAGAAACGTGATCATGAGATTTATGCTTGGCTCTGCACCAACCAAAACTGGTTCGAAGCAGAAAAATAGATCTGTTGAAGTGAAAAGTTTGAATCAGAAATATTAGCATAATCCAATATTGTAGGCAAAGCAAGGAAGGGGTCAGTAAAGAGGAAAAGGTTTAGGAAAATGTGAGTTCCATAGAGAAGCAACTTCTACTGTTATACTTTTCTCTTTATTTTGAAGGATTTTCAAAGTATGATGACAATCCATTGTAGTGATGTTGAGCAAAGGAGTAATTGACTTAAAACTTGCACTCACATGAAGGTTTTTTCTGTTCAAATGTTTGTAAAGATACATCACTTTCCAAGGGTTCTTTATGGTGGCTAGAATGTTGGAAAGACTTCTTACTGTAGATACTAATTACAAGTTAGATAACAGGGTAGTTGGAGGTGTACCTTCACCATTGATTTTATGGATCAGAATTACTTCCACATTTAGTAACTGATTGTTTGGTAGCTGATAACTACTGATGAAATGGTCAATTAAGGATGTAGCTATAGTGCCTACTTTGTACTCTATGGAGGCCCTTATAGTTAGGTTACTTTGTAGACATTATGAATCTTTCTTCAACCATAATTTTCCCGTTATCAACTTCTTCTCATGTTCACACATGAGTTCATCTACTGACTAATTTGCTCTGAATGCTTGTAGAAGGTCACAAGAGTTATGATGATTGGAGCAATTTTACATTTGAGTTCTGGCAGCTATTAACTTGGGCATCTCCTTGGCTGACCTGAGCAGTTTTCATTATTTGTTGCTGCTGTTTGTAATGTATAGTTAGGTTCATAATGTCTTTATGGGTGATATGTTCGCCTATTAGTGGAATCTGTTGACTAAGTCAGATGAAGTTAACAGTTTGAAGATTGTATCTTTTATGGGTGCCTAAGTAGATCAAGGTTTAAAAGATAATACGAAAATGATCTTGATAGTCAAAGAAGATTTTGTAAGTGTTTGTGAAACAATCGTCTTTGAGCAATTTTTCTGGGGAATTTGTTCTTGTAACTTTTATTTGATAAATATATGATTAAATGGAAATTTGTCACTTCGCATGCAAAAGAAGGAAAAAATCACAGTTTTTTTGAAGTTTCGTAGCTTATACTTTGTCAACTTTACATGTTGGAATGTTTCTAGCAGTGTAGATGCATATTGCATTTTACTCATTTATTTTCCGTTTCTTCACCTGGTAGGAGATCGACGGTCCAGAGTCGGCGGTAACTAAGCTATTTGCTTCTGCTAGAAAAAATGGTGCTCGTTTGACAGAATATGGTTCGTTTACTCATTGCATGAAAAATCTTCCTTCAGAAGGACAGATTCGGGTATTAGTTATTATCATCAGATGCTCGTCTTATATATGTTTCACACAACCTCTTTCATCTGTTACTGTTTTACTTGTTAGGCAACTGCGGTTGAGGTACAGAACCTCCTCGTATCTGGTAGAAGAAAAGAAGCTCTCGAATACGCCCAAGAAGGTCAGTTGTGGGGCCCTGCTCTTGTTCTAGCAGCACAACTTGGTGAGAAGGTTTGTGTCATCATTTCTTTGTTTCTTGTGAGATATGCACATGGTCTTGTGTTGAATTTGTTTGTATTTTTCTTGGTGTGTCTTCAGTAAGGAAATTTGAATCCCCCTCCCCCTCTTCTTCCAATATTTCTTTTATGCAATGCAGTTTTATGTTGATACCGTGAAGAAAATGGCGCATCGACAGTTTGTTTCTGGTTCACCTCTGCGAACGTTATGTCTACTTATTGCTGGGCAACCTGCAGATGTATTTTCTGCAGACACCTCTATTAACAGCTTATCTGGCAATGCACTTCAGGGTTCTAATGAGGTGATTTGACTATTTAAAGTTAGTAGTTACCTGAACAACCAACTACGTCTTTTACTTGTCTTTATATTGTTGCTCATACAGCTTAGTTAATGTTCTCTTACAGATGTTTATGATAATATTAACTCTAAACTAACTTGTGTACGACTCCCTTGAGCTGTGCTAAATTCTTATAATATTAAGAACCTTTTCATGAAGGAGCTGGCATGATATATGATATTATTTGTTCTTTTTGTGCAAGTAAGCTTATTATCTTTTTAAATTGCTTTCAGATTCTAGCCAATGGCATGCTAGACGACTGGGAAGAAAATTTGGCTATGATAACAGCAAATAGAACAAAGGATGATGAACTTGTTATAATTCATCTTGGAGATTGCTTATTGAAAGAGCGAGGAGAGGTTTGTATTTCATTGTACTTTCTTTGTAGGTAGTTTGTTGAACCATGATCATCTAACCATGTGAAGCTTAAAATTTCTCGTACAGGTCACTGCAGCACACACTTGCTACCTGGTTTCAGAAGCAAATTTTGAATCGTACTCTGACAGTGCAAGACTCTGTCTTATTGGTGCTGACCACTGGAAGTGTCCTCGGACATTTGCAAGTCCTGAAGCCATTCAGGTTCTATCCATTTGACTTTCACATTTCCCTTCCTCAGACATTAACACATGTTTTGTTCTTTTGTTTAATTGTCACATAGTATGTATTATCTGGCAGGAACTTTAATTGTTCCAGCTTATATGTAGCGGTGGTTTAAGTTAGGTTCTACTTTATATACCTATCCATGTTTTGGCCTTTGCGAAGCGATTCTTTTTACTGTCTATTTCCTGCTATTTACAAGAAAATGTGTAGTGAACTATAGCAGTCATAAAATATGGTTTCATCCTTATTTCTAGTTGATACTACAAGGTACTCACAAGTGTTGTTCTTATTAATTTCATTTACCAAGGTACTATTCAGTATTCATGAGGACATATCTGATTCTACAGTAAGTACTTTCATATGCAAGGAATGGAAAAGTTGAATCACCAAGCTATCCATGTTTGCAGTTCACGTCATTTAGTGAGCATTGATCTGGATAGATATCTTAGCAATATAGTGCAAGTGGAGCAGTTCTCTTAGACAATATGTTGGTCTTATCTATGTATTCTCCAGGTTACATCAGATTGGAGTATCTTAATTGTTTTAACCTGTTACTTCCTCGGCATATTGTTTCCTAGGTGATGGTTTCCTGCAAATTCACGGAGTCGATTCTAGTAATTGTGCTTACATATGTAGATTTTACATATTGGATGTATGACATTGTTTTTGTGGATAGGAAAACAAGCCAATGGCAAGCTAAAATGTCGAAGAAACATCTAGATGAATGGTCGAGTTTAGCTGAAACAGAGCACATGCAATATTTTCATTACACATATTTGTATGGAGGTCTCAATCCATTACGATTAAGCATGGTTATTTAATTTTGCTGCCCTAAATCATTGAAGCTAGGTACAATGAATATTTTTTGATATTTAGCTAACCCTTGTAATTGTAAATCCTCTTTTAAATTTGAGAGTAATTAATCTTAATGGGAGATAATGCTCGAGTAATCATGTGAGCTCTCAGTGTCCACCTTGTGCACTTTTGTCCCACGAATGTGTACATCAACAGTGCTTGATAAGACGTGAATGCTGGTTTGTGCATAAGTGTTGTCATTTGTGGTCCGGAGATGTTTTCCCCTATATGGTATGACGTCGTCGTTTGGGCTTGGGATGTCATTTTATTGGTTGCTTGCTATTTTGAAGTTATCTATTTCTTATTTCTTTCAATTTGAGTTTGAATCAATTTGCTCTGAACTGATTCCTTGCTTTATGCATTTATTTTTGTATGTGTTGCATCCGTACTCTAATGTACTAGTCTTTCCTGAGGTTTTTAATGTTTAAACTTATACATGTATGTTGAACTTGGAGAGTTCCGTGTTTTAGAAAAGTTGGTTTATAATGCTGGATTGTTGTACTCATGAACCTGTTAAATATCATTTTACAGAGAACAGAAGTGTACGAGTACTCAAAGGTGCTTGGAAATTCTCAGTTTGTCTTGCTACCTTTCCAGCCATATAAGCTCATCTATGCTTACATGCTGGCTGAGGTTGGGAAAGTTTCTGAATCTTTGAGGTGAGATAAATATGCTTTTATTGACCGAGTAATGCTTGTAATTAATTATATTACCATTTCATCATCATCGCTATTTCAGATATTGTCAAGCAGCATTAAAGTTGCTGAAAAATCCTGCCCGTACTCCTGAAGTTGAAATGTGGAAAACATCTTTGTCTTCCTTGGAGGAGAGGTTACGAACCCACCAGCAGGTATTGCAATGTGACTATTCTTTATTTACTGTTGTTGTTAAACAAATGTTATCTTTACCACCCACTGCCTTCACTTTACCAGGGTGGGTACAGCTCAAACTTGGCTCCGGCAAAACTTGTGGGTAAACTATTCACCTCCATTGATAGATCTATTCATCGCATGATTGGTGCACCACCAGCAGCACCTCTGCCACCAATGCCTCCGAGCAGTGCGAATGGTAAAGAGAACTTCTCCATGGCAAGTAGTCATTCAATGATGACCATGTCATCATTAATGCCATCAGCGTCTGTGGAGGCCATAAGTGAGTGGGCAGGTGATGACAGCAAGAAAAATATGCACAATAGAAGCATTTCGGAACCTGACTTTGGTAGAAGCCCAAAACAGGTGCATGATTATCCTACTTTATCAGATGTAGCGAGTATTTGTCTTTTAGGAAACAATTTTTTATTATCTTGGGATTATACATGATTACTTTACATCTTACTAGTGAAACTGCAAGAAACTCAAACAGTCCTTTGCTGATTTCATGCAGAATTCACCTAAGGCTGCTGCAGGCTTGGCTGATGCACAAAACAAAAGTTCAGTCTCAGGTGGGCCATCAAGGCTTGGACGCATTGGCTCACAACTTTTCCAGAAGACTATAGGTTGGGTGTCAAATTCTCGTTCAGGTCGTCAGGTATTTGTCCAGAGATGAATTATTTATACTTTTTCATTGACTTTGTTTCCTTCTATACCTTATATGTGTATCCTGTCACTGAAAGGCGAAACTTGGTGAAACCAACAAATTCTATTATGATGAAAAACTGAAGAGATGGGTGGAGGAAGGTGCTGAGCCTCCAGCTGAGGAGGCTGCCCTACCCCCACCTCCAACAGCGACAGCATTTCAAAATGGCTCATCAGATTACAACATAAATACTGCAATCAAGAGCCAAAGCCTTAACACCAGTCGGGAGCAAGAAACCAGATCCCCTCCGCTCCCGTCAGAACCTAGTTCAGGGATCCCACCCATCCCTCCTAGCCAAAATCAATTCTCAGCTCGTGCAAGAATGGGTGTCAGGTCAAGGTATATATACTACTTCCAGATTTCATCAATGTTCATTTCTGGGTTTTGGGATATTAATGTTCCGTTCTTAATGGAATGCCCTTTATTTGTGCTGTGGCTCGTCATAGAGAGAGTGTGCAATTCCCTATAGAAAATTATCTCATCTTACCTCTTCATCTAGACTCTTTTCTAGTCTTGGGGGATTTGAGGGTGCTAAATGGTTGCATGAGCATGAGCTTAAAGTACATGACCAAAAAGGTAGGTTTCCTACTTACCGGCTGGTCTGCTATGTTTTATGGCAAGGTAATCTTGCTCATAGCTACCATGGCCAGGAAATTGGCGGCTATCATAGAGGTTGACGTCCGGTCATTAAATTGTCATTTTTTTGGGAGCTTTCTTCGGCTCCATAACCAACACCATTTTGATGGGAGAAGGCTTAGATGATTAATGATGATGAGCTCTTCCTTCTCTTCCTCAGGTATGTAGATACCTTCAACAAGGGTGGTGGTGGTACTTGT
>JANAVB010035219.1:1074428-1219444 GCA_029216955.1 Iris pallida
GAGTACAGTGTGTAGAGGAATATAGTGGCAATGAGAATGTTGTATTGAAAAGTTGGTTAAGTGAGGAAGGATATTTTAATAGAGAATGTCTACGAGTTTAATCAACTGATATTATAGATGCTAAGGAAGTGGCTCTAGCAAGAGGCATTTAGTTTTTCTGTTGAGGGGTGAAAGGTGAGAAGGGGGAGACAGAGATTAATTTTTTTTAGCAAGGTGAGGCCGAACAAGAAGTTTGAGAGGTGATATCAGGACATGGCACAAGTTTCATGTGAGGGAAGCTTACATGCTTGATGATGAAGTTTAGGCATATACTTATGTTTACCAGTATTATGCTGCATAATCTCTCATAGGTTCTGCTTGTATGCATGCAGGGCCCCTGTGTGCCGACATAATTGTAGGTGAAGGATTACAACAAATACATGGGTACAAGAAGAAAATTTTGAAAGCAGATGGAACATCTATCAATGCAAGGATTTTTTGCTAGTCTTGTTCTTTGGCAACTATCTCAATACTTTGAGGGTGACAAACTGACAATATTGAGTATGCATATAATATACTAAAATATAAGTTTTCTTTCATGAATGTAGCTGTTACTATCAAGATTGTACGCCTCTTGACACAGCTTATTTAGATCCAAGTGAGAATATCCTAAAATCTTGCCCTTACTGGATGACGCTGTACATCATTATGCGCATACTGTTTAACACATGTTATCAGCAACTATGGCCTAACGGCAACAACCCTTTTAGCTGCTATTTGTATGCAGAGTTATGTACCAGTTTGATACTCCCAAAAGATGAGAGTTACATTAGCCTAAAGCAAAAAGAAGTTACATTTCTGGTTACATTCGATTCGAATACGCCAAGGTTGTAAAAGGCGCTAGGTTCTAGTCGGGCGGGCACCGGGCGCCTAGCCCGCTTAGGCAGGCGCGGTTCAAATTTTTTTAAAAAAAAACCTACTGAAAATTGCAGAAAAAAGTCCATAAAACCCAAAAACATGCATAGTCGGGGGTCGGGGGGGCCTAGGTGGGGGCTTAGGCCGAATTTTAGAACAGTGAATTACACCTGTATATACGTAATGGACTGTGCAGGAAATGCTTTATTTAATTCAAGGTTTTTATTTTTGTTCATAACTTCTTATTGTAAAGGCTATAACATGTCAACTGACCTAGAGGCATTTGTGGTAAGTCCTACTTCCCGCCACTTCCTTACCTAGGTAGTTCGCACTAACATCAGGTTGATGAGGCCAGTTGTAGTGACAATTCTTCTGTTGTTTTTTTTTCCATCTTTGCATTATGTTCCACTCTATATCCCATTCTGATGACAAAAGAATCTAGGTGATGGAATGTCTAGTTTCCTTCTATCAGCATCCATGGTAACGTTCTTCAGAATACAAAGTTTCATCATGCTGTATTGCACTCATTTTGGTGTTGAATCTTACCACATATGTAGAGTATATCAGTGTGAAGGTGCAAATACTATTTTTCATTTTGTTTCTGTGTAGGACATGGAATCTATTGTAGAAACCATGATGCATCAGCTATTGTCTAAGGAGATACTCCATGAACCAATGAAAGAAATTAGAGAAAGATACCCAAAGTGGCTGGAGGAACACAAATCTGAAATAAAACGGGAAGAATATGATCGTTACTATCGCCAATATGAGCTCATAGTTAAGCTAAATGAAGTATATGAACACGATGCTGAGAACTTCCCGAAGATCGTTGATCTGATGCAGAAAATGCAGGAATGTGGCAAACCACCAAGCGATATTGTCCAGGAGCTTGCTCCAGATCTTGACCTATCCCAACTGGGAGGGCAATTGTGAGTTACTGCTATTACTTTTCATAACCATGACGTGTTTCATATTTATATGATACTTATCCATGTGGAATTTGAATCGAACTCTTTTTATTTGTGTTCCTGTATGGCTGTATGTAAGCCACTCTTTCAATACTCGTGCTGGGTGTTGCACTCATAGATATAAGGAAGCTGCAGAAGATATTGGCCTCAAGAAACTGCTAATATCTCATGCATACCTACCTTAAAGTAAACATAAGTACATAAGTGGCAGCAAACATCTAGCAATCATTAAGCACAAGCTATGAAGGACTACCTTAAAGTAAACATAAGTGGCAGCAAACATCTAGCAATCATTAAGCACAAGCTATGAAGAACTACCTTAAAGTAAACATAAGTACATAAGTGGCAGCAAACATCTAGCAATCATTAAGCACAAGCTATGAATATGCAATGTTTATATGTGACCATTTTACAATTGCACTACGTATAAAAAATCTACTCAACCCTCAAGAAGCAGCCTAGGTTGTTAAAGAAACGTTAGCCTTGGAGAGTGTTTCATGATATAAGGGGAGAGAGAGCCATTGAAAGTTGACATTCGTGAGATTATACAATTAGAGAAGATACATAGTAGAACTGATAAGGGGAAATTTATTGGCAGGAGTGGCCGAGTAACAATTAGAGGACATTATATAATTGGAAGGTTGTATATGGTGAACAAAAACAGTAGGTTGTCGTTTTAGAAAAAGCTTATCTGGTCATCGTCGGTGGTCACTTATGTACTGAATGGTCTCTGATGTTGCCAGAAGATGAGAGGTCAGAAGGTTTAAAATTTAAATTGATATTATGTTAACCAGTTTGATATATCATAACCTAAAAACCTAAATTCCATTCCTATGTTTAACTTGCTGCTTTCCAGTCTCTCCTCGTCTAAGAGAGATGATATGGATCAATATTTGGAAAGCACAACCCTCCGATACTACTTAAACAAGTTATACAGAAAAGGGTTTGAGTTAAATAGTTGTTGGTTCTTTAAAGCATATATAAGTTACAAAAGATAATGAATTTCACATAGTACCCACAGGACTTCAGATTTCGGACAAGCATTGCAATTATGGGTATAAAATTTCTATTTCTTGGCATGTGACCATATAACCTTGAAACTGTCAGATATGAAACAATGACTTATTTTAATCATTTGATAGACAGGTATAATACCCCTAACTTTTTTTTCTTTAGAATTATAAGCTAAAAAGAATTGGTTTTTCTTCGGTTCAAGTTCAAGGTATGCTTGTAAGTGTCATAGTTCGCAGTAACGGCCGATATCGATCCGATACGGCCGATAACCGATACGGTTTGGCATGTCCCGATCTGATACCAACCGATAACTGATACTGACCGATACCGACATTGGAGGTCTCTTTTCCGGTCAATTCGGCAAAGAAAATTGAACGAAAAAAGACCAATCAACAAGGGTGTAAAAGCATAGAAATGTTATAAAAGCATGTAAAAGAAGAAAACTTATCTATCGTACGTAAATCAATCGGTAAGGGTGACTACTATTTCATTCAATTTCAAAACTACTAAGAAACAACACTGAAAAATATTAAAATTATGCCTCAATGTATAAAATATATTTTCTAAAATGTTAATAACTTATTAATAATATTTGCTTTCCGATACCAAAAAATCCGATACTCCGATCCGAAACCTCCGTTACTGTCGATACCGCAGATCCCGATGCTCATAGGAATGGTCCGATACCGATTCCGATACCGATACTTCGAACCTTTGTAACTTGTACCTCTGTAGTTGTAGGATTGGAGTATTATAAGCCTCAAGAGGGTTTGGTTACCCATCTTGCAAAGCTTTAGTTGGTTATCCACGAAGTGAGCATGACAACGAAAAAAATGGTGCAATTCATAATTTTGGAAAGTTGGAGTAAATTGATTATTTGAGAAATACCTGAGAATATGACTACTATGATGTTGCATGATATATGTGACCTTAAAATTGGCTGAACTGATTATCAGAGTTAAACCACATGATGTTATTTGACATGAACTTGTCATTCTGACCATATTTGAGTTACATAATCTTGCTTAAGCGACGCTATTGATCCCAGATATCCCCATCTTTTTTATGTAAGTCGTAAATAATTTGTGTCTGCATTGACATGTTGGGGGAAGCCTAAGCACTTTGATGGAGTTAAACTGGTGTCTACAGGTAGAAATTATTGAGAACTGATATTTGCATCGAGGGACATGAGAGAGAAATATGGTTGTGCTCTACTGACTCGAAGAGTTTGATCACCTTTCCTGAACCATTATATATTTTTTCCCCTCAGTGATCTGGATGTAGTTGGAAGTGATCATTAGGCTATTTTTTATCTTCAATAAAATGAGTCGTGTTCTGAATCCCTATTGTTTTGTCAAAAAGTTTATTAATTCAGATCCCCTGCCTGGCAGAAAATTCTGCTTCCATCACTCTGCAATATCCTTCCCTTTGTTTTGTAAGTAACTGACTTCTTGTTTTCTGTTTTATCTTTCTGCAGATCCCCAGATTTGCTACAGTCTCCGTCCAATTGCCGTATAATGTGATTTGGGCAATGCTGGATTATATATTAGCTTGCACTCTTATTCCTCTCTTTTTTCTAAGATTTTTTTGGTTATCTTATATATCAGATTCTCATCATGTATTAATAGAAAGCTTACTTTGGGTGTGCTGTCTTAAAAGCTGCTTTGGGACACCTGAAAATCCCCTAAAACCTGAGATTTAGGAAGGCTATAGCGAAGCATACCCCACAAAGGGGATTCTTTCACACCCTCTTTGTTCTCTTTATTTGAAAGGAAGATGAGTGTGGATGTCTGCTTTCTTTGCATCTGCTGTGCTGTAGGCCTGCATATATCACCAAAACTTGAATGTTGCACTTATGCTAATGAAATTTTCGACAAATGAATGTGGAGAAATTTATAAAGATGATTGTGCAGTGTGGAACTTCGGGCCAGGGAAGTAAGTGCGGACCGTTTCTAGGTTTCTCAAACCATAGTGCTTTGTTCCTTGGCCTAACGTTCATATGTTGATATGTAGAAGTGTGTCACCGAGTTGGTCTGCCCCTATGGTCATTGCTATCAATTGAAAGTCCTCTATGTGATCTTTATATGGAACAACTCCCTTGTGTCAGATGTATTGCATAGTTTGTCTGAGCAAAAATGAATTGTAGAAACTGCTTCAACTTTTCGGGGATATTGGGATTATCTTATATTCCTCGGTTAACTTGTTCACTTAAGTTTAGGCGGGGCATTGTTTGTGTGATTACGTATCTTACAGTTCTTGTTTGCGGTGAAGCTCTACTCTAGGATTTTTTACTCGTCTTCACAATTCATCATTTCAAATGATACCCCTCCATCAGGATTTGATTTTTTTAGGTGATATTGACCCTATCGTATGCAAAATAGAAGAGACTGTGATGAGGTAGAAGTACCCAGATTAAAAGGGAAGGACAATCAACCCCATTATTATTATTTGGAATAAGGCCGGAAATATTGCTTACCAGTGTCTCAACCAATTTAGTTGTCCAACCTCAGATTTTTCCCGGAGTTCATGATTTTTTACGTTCAAGACGAGGCCAAGCAAGATTGTATTCACCAGACTAAGGGGGCGTTTGGTTCACTGTAATGTAATCGTAATCGTAATGGAATTGGATTTGTAATGTAATTGGATTTGTAATGTAATGAAATTACAATTACATTACCATGTTTGGTTGGAACATGTAATTAAACTATGGAATGTAATACCAATTACATTCAAGTGTTTGGTTTAACATGTAATGTAATCGAATAATATTAATTATTTGTGTTATTTTGACAAATATACCCTTAATATTTATATGTATATTTTTTGGCCAAATTTACTACTTTATAATTAATAAAAAAATATCCGGTAACCAAATAAAACAAAACATTACATCGTATCACGTAAGAAAGTAGAAAAATAACAATGATATAAAATAAATTTCATTCCATCTCAGACAAAAGTTCAAATAGTTATAAACCAGAACATTCATATGGTATCATATAACAAATGATCAAAATAATATCTCATCGTATCATGTAACTGAAATATCCAGTAATCAAATAAAATCTACCAAATCCTACGCAAACTCTAAAAGACTTTTCACCCAAATTTCTCTCTTCATCGGGAACACTAAAAAATAAGCTGACTTTGCTAGAATCACAACCAATAAGGAAGTGTGCTTTGTGCCTCTCCGCTGTGGTAAGTCCAGACAACTTTTTCAGCTCATCGTATATTATTTTTTTATTCTCATTATCCTCTTCTCCCAAAGCCCGACTCAAACGACATGAGGACTCCCGAATCTCACTAGCAATGATACGGGCTGCACTCTGAACCCCTTCAACAAAGATGGTGGCATCATCACGCTTCCTCTTTTGCCTTCTTGAGGTCACGTCAGAGTCAAAAACTGAATTAGGAGGAAGTTGAGAATCATTTGAAGATGCGTTGACAGGAATTTGGGAAGTCTCCATCGTATCATTGACCTCTTGATTCTCCAACTCTTCAACCACATCAGCAGGAGTCTCTGCAAGATTTCCAATGGCTCGATCTTTTCCAAAGATCATGCTCAACTCATCATAGTATTTGATCGGTACGTCTCTGAATTTTTTTGCCTCTGGATGACTCTGAAAATAAAACATTAAAATAAGAAGTATTAGTTATGATCTAACATAAATAATGAAATGGAGAGGAAAGCTCAAAACTTGTCAAAGATACATTCACACTTGAACATCCAACTGGATACTAATAGTTCTCATTGAACATGGACAGAGGACAGGTGAGAACATCCAACTGGATAGTTCTCAGAACAGATAATAAAAGGGAAACACATATATAGTCAACATAAAATGACCAGAACCATATGTGATTTGGGAATTAATAAGTTGCATCACATTCTGTTCTTCAAGCAGAGTTGGTGGAGAGTAGGAGTACATGGGCTAAGTATCTACAAGCAATTCTCAGTAGAATATGTGACATGAGACAAACAATACAAGAATATTGCACAATAATAAATGGGAAGAGGATATTTTCTGCTATGAATTTCATGAAGATTTTAGTATGCAATTGGAAGATGAATGGATGAACAATAATATAGTTACACAGAGAGAGAGAGAGAGAGAGAGAGAGAGAGATGTTAGTAGCATTCCAAATATGAGGAGAGTATAAAAATGATGTTAGTGCACAATAATATAGTTCTCATCCTCGCCTCATCTGAAACATTCATTCATCTATGAGGCAGTTATTGCAACCCATTAAAAAGAGGTTCCAATTGATTTCTTCCTCTACTCATCACATTCCTGTTACTGGACCAACTACCAGTAACTATGGCAATGCAACACCAACATTCTCATGTTAATAAACTGATGAATATCTCCAGATTTTCAAAACTCAGATATTGTATCTCCAGATTTTCAAAACTCAGATATTGTATCTCCAGATTTTCAAAAATACGATACACACATTTTCAGATTATTCAAGACTTGTACAGATTCTCTGCGGAGTTAAGCATTAATGATAGATAATGAAGATAATTGCATGAATATGTCATGTTTCTGTATATATAATTTGCCGTCAAATAGATTCAGAAAAAATAGAAAAACAGAATGCTTGAAATTATGATAACAATAAATCAAATAATAGATATTATTTACCGTCAAATATGCCTCCCAAACGGCATCCTCTGCGGTCACCATTTTTGTCTCGGGGTCCCTTCCAAAACCACTACAATTTGGGCCCGTCAATAAAGCATGGACAATGTTAAAATTCTCTCTTAAAACCCTCATCCGGGATTCGATATGTGGTTTCTTTTGAATACCCGAACCAGGGAGCTTTTGCTCAAGTTTCTCATGGATTTTGGTCAAGCTACCCGCTTTGAGATAAGTATCGGGCCTAATTTCTCCTTCATTGTTATAGCAATAATAGATTTATTGTCAATATAACCTAGAAATGCTAAATAAAGTATCATCCAGTAAGCACGGAGGTGGGGATCAACATCACAGCCACGGAACAGTTGGAATATCAAAATTGTTGCAGAATGGAGATCCTTCAAACACAAGAAGACTTGAGACAGAGAACTTCATGTACATTAGTAACTACATGCAAAACTCATTAAATTATTAGACATGATAATCCCAACTGGAGAAGAGAACTTCATGTACATTAGTAACTACATGCAAAACTCATGAGTAGGCATCAATGTTCCTAAGACTTGAGACTCCATCAGAAGACATGAAAATGTAAATCATGACAAAACCTTAAATGGAACCAAGTACACAACATTACTCAAAATTTGATGACATTATATGACAAACTGAGAATTTCACCAACAGTTTGACTCAGTAAATTATTAGACATGATAATCCCAAAGCAGTAAAGTTGTTGAAGAAATGATGATACAGATAAGTTGCCATGATATATATTTATGATGTTCAAAAAATGATGATACAGATAAGTTGCCATGATATATATTTATGATGTTCAAAATTAGCAAGTCCAGAAAGCAATCAAGTCCAGAAAGCAATCATGCATGATAGCAACTTAACAAGCTAATAAGCTTCAAGCAAGCCTACAACCTGGAAAAGACAGAGAGAAGTCCTATGTACACACAACACAGAAATAATAAATCTCATTACAAGTTTCCATTCAAAAGGATAACATAAAACTAATGACATTCAAAGTTTCCATTAAAAGTTCACAGAGATAATAATAAATCTCATTACAAGGAAAAGAAAACTCATGACATTCTAAATTGAGTCTTTCATGTGGGTTGTCTATTTGCTATCCAATCATTGTACATTTCTTGTGCTAAATTTGCTCTCCATGTAGTCCATTCATTTGAAGTTTCGATGGTAGTTATAGAATCACCGGCAAAAGGGATATTGTGTTCCACATCTTCAAAGATACCCGTTTCTATTGGATCTAGTTGCATATCATTTTGCAACTCTCTCCTAACAAAGTTGTGTAATAAGCAACATGCCATTATGATTCGAATTTGAGTCTTGACGGGGTAGAACGAAGGACTCCTAAGAATTGCCCATCGACTCTTAAGTACACCAAAACATCTCTCGATCACATTCCTAGCTCTTGAATGCTTCATGTTGAAAAACTCTCTAGGAGTATTGGGTTGGCGGCCTTCTCTCCACTCATTAAGGTGATAACGTGTTCCTCGGTACGGAGCTAAAAATTCCTCACAATTTGCATATCCAGCATCCACAAGGTAATAGTGACCTACATAAGATAATAATTTTAAAAAATCTTTTTTAGAAAAAGGGGAAAAAAAAAGTACTTCACAATTTAAAAGTAAATTACCATGTGGAACTTTTAAACCATTTCTCCTACTAATAGCATCACGGAGCACCCTACCATCCGCAGCAGAACCTTCCCAACCGGCCAAGATATAAATAAACTGCAAATCTTGAGAACAAACTCCCAAAACATTTGTTGTAACTTTCCCACTCCGATTCCGAAACTTAGCTTGATCTTCTATAGGAACTCTCATACTAACATGTGTCCCATCTAGTGCCCCTAAACATCCCTATATATTTAGAGAAAAGTTAAATACAATTTTTCTAAGAAGATGCTACATATTATGTTACAAGGTTATACTTCATACCTTAAAATATTTCCATCTCTCATCATTGCAGTTTTCTGGAATTGGTTCTGGTTTTTTCAACAAGTCTTCTTGCAGGCGTATGATAGAATTCAAAACATTGTTGAAATATTTGCTAACTGTCTCACCCGATCTCTTAAAATGAAATTTAATATTCCGATTCTTCATATCATGTCCTATGATATGCAAAAATATTGCCACTTGCTCATCCACCAATAGATTCTTTGATGCCTTTAAACCGCCATCTCTTTCAACTTTTTCACACAGAACATGAAAAGCACGCCTACTCATCCTTAATTGTTCAACACAATGAGGATCACTCCTATAAACCAACTCGTTTACTATCTCCCCTATTTCTGAAGAAGTTAAGTGCATATTTATGTCTCTCTAAAGACTTTCTTCTAGCATACATCATAGATGTAGAAGCAACAACTTGAAAAAACCAGTTTAGTAAATTGAAAATGTGCAACCAGTGAGTACATATGGCAGTCAACTTCTTTCTTTCACTTGAATGAAGACGAGCCATTACTGCATTAATACCCAAACAATGGTGATGTTGGTCACATATTGTAGAATACTTGAAATATTTTCATCTAACATTCATAATATTTTATCAACAAATCGCCACAAACAATGGTGATGTTGCAGAATACTTGAAAATTCCAATTTTTTTAAATATTATAATGATAAAAACCAAAGCATCCAACAAAGAAAGAAAGCATCTAGGCTAAAATCATCAATTAAAAAAATTATTTCAGCAAAAAATTCAAAAATTATACGGTTTCAACTAACATTCAAATAAATTGAATCCAAATTTTCATTAAGAAAAACTTAGCGAGCAGAACCCCAATTTTCACCTTCTTTTCGGCTCAAATTTTCAATAACCTACAATTTAGAAAACCTAAATTTTCACGAAGAGGAAAAAAACCTATAATCACTAGAAACCCATAGCTATCCACGAAGCTATTATTCTTTAAAAACCTAGATTTTCATGAAGAGAAAAAAAGGAATAATACTTTCGGATTTTCGACCTCCGGCCGGCGATGAAGAGTAGAGGATGGAGGAGGAGACGGGGCCAAAGGTGAGTGGAGGCAGCGGAGGACGAGGAGGAAGAGGCAGCACCGGAGGGGGCGGCCGGAGGAGGGGGCGGGCGGTGGAGGCGGCGGAGGGGGAGGAGGAGGAGTGAAGTTTTTTTTTTTAGATCTGGTTATTTCTCTCTCCTCCGGACCGATCGGGATTTTATGGGTTGGAATTTTTTTTAAAGGGTAAAATTATAATTTAAGATTTGAGGATGTAATGTAATTAGGATTACATAGATTTTATGATGTAATTGATTTGAATAGGAATAGATGTAATGTAATCAAGTTTGTAATTGCTATTACATTACATCTAGAGAAAAATTGTCCAACCAAACATCTTAATTGGGATTACGACGTAATATCGATTACATTACATTGTCCAACCCGGTGAACCAAACGAGGTATAAATATGGAGCTTATTTTTTGTGAGAAAGGAACAGAGTGCTTCTCATCATTTGAAAGCAGCAGTGCCGTACTAGTCTCTGAGTAGGCTCAACTGTTATTCCTATTCACGTTCTGGTCTTTTATTTTTTTGTTTATTTGGTTATTTGCATTTGCAAGCATTTCCAAGCAAAAAGGAAGAACTAAGAAAGAAGCACGAGTTTAGCAAATATTTCTAAGTTTATATCGCCAATCAAGTGGGGAAAGATAGATGTGGACATGATTCTTTAATAGATATGTTACAAATGTTTCTACTGTACAAGCTCGAGTTCATGTTCATATTTTACACCTCTATAACCTAAAGTTTCACCCCAACATAAAGGTTGTTTGAATAAGATATGAATTTCACATAGAATAAGCAATTTGAACGTTCCAATTACATTTTTTGATAAAATGAGAGATTATTTTACTGCTGTATATGCAAAGGAATCTGTACCATTATGGAACATAGGCATGGAGGAAACAGATTTCCTCCAACAGAACTAGATATTAGCATATAAAACCTTTAATACACTCCAGCTGAACTGCATTGCATATAGATCAAGGCTTTTTCTAAGGGCACTACCAAAATTGCTAGGGGACATCACTTACTTGGGGGCAGCCCAAGAAAGTGGAGAATTTGCTAGGAGGCAGCCCAACCCCCCACACCCTTCTTTTCACTTTCATTTTCATTCTACACTCTCTCTCCTCAAGAAGAAAAAAAGAGCTCTCTCCCTCTCCCTCTCCTAAAACCCTAATTTCTTCTTCTCCACCACTCCACTCTCAATTCCTCCACCAAGATTTCTTCCACAACCTTCTCGAAGAGATGACACGCAAGTCAAAGCAACCGGAATCCAGGTACGTTCTTCTCTAATTTATTCGAGAATTTTGCACATTCTATTCGAAACCCTAGAATATTTTTATTTCTTGAAAAAGTTTTGATAAAATAGGTTTAGAATCTCTTTCACGTTCTCTTCCCTAATTTTCGAACACAAGAAACCCACATTTTATGTTGAAACCATAACTCTAGAACACGACAAACTAGCATGTCGTTGTGGCAGTTCGGGTCTCATAACAGTAGGACTGCCAGGCCTGTGGCAGTCCTACTGAAAATCAGGACTGCTAGAGTCCTGACAGTCCTCTTGTGAAAAAGGGCTGCCAGGACTGTGGCAGTCCTGATTTTCAGTAGGACTGCCACAGGCCTGGCAGTCCTACTGTTATGACATATGGGGGTGGGTAATGCATGTTGTTTCTATTATTTAATAACTGTATGTTGTCATGCAGTCCACCGGCCGCTAACAAAAGAATACGGCCCACCGCGTCAAAGCGGAAGGAACGTGCGGGACGTCCTCTCGAGCGTCCGATAACAATTTCCGAACCGGCGCCCCAAGCTCGGTCTCGGACGTCGCCACCGGCACGTCAAGCTCGGTCGAAGCAACGAGCTCCTACTCCTACGCGTTCTTCCGATGACGACAACGATGACGTGCCAATTGGCCGACTCCTATCACGTCAAGGCGGTTCTGCTCCATTTGATGAGGTCGGTCCTTCTAAGGAGGCCGATCCTTCTGAGGAGGCCGGTCCTTCTGAGCCGCCTGTCCGTCCGTCCGGTTGCTCAATGTTGGTTTCTTTTGAAAACCACGTTGCGTATGAAATATGGAAGAACCCGGTATGTACATGACGTTTGTAAGCTACCAGTTTTTAGTATACTATATATATATGTATTTCATAATTGATATGTTTTTCTGTTGTTCGATATACAGAGGACATATCGTATCCTTAGGGCTGTGAGTCACGGGAAGAAAACTGTGTCCTGACAGTTTGCAAGCTTATCGGAGGCCGTCCAGAGCAAAATTATACCGAGCGGCTTGCACAATTTGGCACCAAACGCCTATCGGACAATGGATAGTGCCCTCATATCCGCCTTTGTGGAGAGATGGCACCCGGAGACCAACACATTTCATCTCCCAGCAGGGGAGATGACCATTACACTTGACGACGTCTACCAGATACTGGAGCTGCCAGTGACCGGGCGCGTCATGACCAAAGAACATTACACCAATGAGAAATCCGTGAAATGGTACGAGAAGATCGTCAACTTCGTCTCAAGTCACCTTGGACTTCAGGCTACGAGTTTTACAACTCTGCCAGACTTCAAGAAGTCATATGGAATTCCTCTGTCATTTCTGGTGGACCACTTCATGGATATGGAGGTGGATGACGATGACGATGATATGGTCGACGCGGTGGCCCGTGCGTACATGTTGTTCGTCCTAGGAACGGTCGGCATTCCGAACAAGTCCGGAACGTCGATACATGCTAGGTACATGCTCAATTTATCTGAAGTGGATGACTTCATTGATATATCCTGGGGAAGCGGTATCCTAGCCAATCTTTACCGCGAGCTCGGCATCGCATCCCGTGTCGGGACTAAGACAATAGCCGGCTGTTGGAGCCTCCGCGCGGAACACAACCTTTAAATTACAAACCGGCGGATTTCGACTGGGTGACCGACTTTTACTCCGAGTGGCAACGACATGTACTTCGAGAATCTGAAAGACGACCGGTCACCCTGATGGCCGACTGCAGCGAGGACTACATGCCGTACTTCCTGGGGGTCGAACATCCTAAGTTGTCAAACCCTACAAACCCGGGTCCCGTGGCCGTCGGAGCAATTGGAGCTCTTCCTTCCAAAAATGTCTTGTATGCTGGGTTGGTGAGGATGGTGAGTTCCGTATTTGTAATTAGACTGAGATTTCCATGTTTGTAGACTTAATTCACTTATACTTTCATTTATAGTCTCAAAAGGTGAAGGAATTGGCCCAGACACTCCGGAGAGGTTGCCAAAGTGACACTAGTGTCGCGGTCGCCAACGAGCTTGATCGCATCGACGACGTGGTCGAGTTCCCCTTCATGAATAATAGGGAGTCTCTTTCAAAGGCCCGGCATGATATGTAGTTGGATGTGGAATGATCATTAGTTGGATGTAATCTGGATATTTTTGTAAAGATGTTTTTGTTGTTTGAAACTTGAAGAATATATTTGTTGGATGTAATCATGAATAATAGGGAGTCTCGTTCAAAGGCCTGTTACAGCAAGTTTCAATTAGGACTGCCAGCACCCTGGCAGTCCTCCTTTTGTATAGGACTGCCAGGGGGATGGCAGTCCTATTTGTAAGTCATTGAATTAATATTTGTTTGCGATTCTAAAATTTCGACAAAAGTGCTAAAACGGAGGTCCAAACATCATTTTTTTGCGATTCTAAAATTCCGGAAGGCCGTCTAAGAGTGAAGTTACTTTCGAGCTCCTCGAAGATACGCTCATTTTGCGACAAACCGGGCCTCGTTTCGACCTCCCAGTCAAAAGTTATGGCCCTCCAAAGTTTCAACTGACCATAAAATGCAGGAGAATGGCCATTCTCCGTGTAATTTAACACGGAGAATGGCCATTCTCCGTGTAATTTAGCACGGAGAATGGCCATTCCAGTGTTAAAACGCAGGAGAATGACCATTCTCCGTCTTAATTTACACGGAGAATGGCCATTCTCCATGTAATTTAGCACGGAGAATGGTCATTCTCCGTGTAATTTTCACGGAGAATGGCCATTCTCCGTGAAAATTACACGGAGAATGACCATTCTCCGTGCTAAATTACATGGAGAATGGCCATTCTCCGTGTAAATTAAGACGGAGAATGGTCATTCTCCTGCGTTTTAACACTGGAATGGCCATTCTCCGTGCTAAATTACACGGAGAATGGCCATTCTCCGTGTTAAATTACACGGAGAATGGCCATTCTCCGTGCTAGAACACAGGAGAATGGTCATTTATATAACAGCAAGTTTCAATTAGGACTGCCAGCACCCTGGCAGTCCTCCTCTTGTGTAGGACTGCCAGGGGTGTGACAGTCCTAATTGAAACACTCTGTGATAGAGAGTTTCAGAACTCTCATCACAGAGACTTACAAATAGGACTGCCACCCTCCTGGCAGTCCTACATTAAATTAGGACTGTCAGGGTGCTGGCAGTCCTAATTGATACTTGCTGTAACAGCAAGTTTCAATTAGGACTGCCAGCACCCTGGCAGTCCTAATTTAATGTAGGACTGCCACGGGGGTAGCAGTCCTGATACTGGATCGGATAGCCATTCTCCGTGAAAATTACACGAAGAATGGCCATTCTCCGTGAAAATTACACGGAGAATGGCCATTCTCCGTGCTAAAACACAGGAAAATGGCCATTTATATAACAAGTTTCAATTAGGACTGCCAGCACCCTGGCAGTCCTAATTCAATGTAGGACTGCCAGTGGTCTGGCAGTCCTGATCAAAACTCACTGTGTTTGAGTTCAAAAACTCAAACACAGTGAGTTTTGGTCAGGACTGCCAGACCACTGGCAGTCCTATTGTCAATGAGGACTGCCAGTAGTCTGGCAGTCCTGTTTGAACTCACACACAGTGAGTTTTGAACAGGACTGCCAGACCACTGGCAGTCCTTATGTGAAATAGGACTGCCAGTGGTCTGGCAGTCCTGTTCAAAACTCACTGTGTGTGAGTTCAAAGCAGGAAAAAGTTAAAAATGGACACAAGTAGGATATTTTACACAAGTACATATTGCACACATAATGCAAGCACATGAAATTTGACTTCACACGTATAGCAGACAAGAAAAAGTAAAAAACAAAAAACATATATTTGACTTCACATTTCAAAATGCTATACTTTAATGTTTACAAAATGGGTCATCCATATACAAAATGGGTCATCCATATACAAAATGTGAAAACTTCATTCAGTCAATTTCGACGTCGTAGTGACCAACTGGTAAGTCTCTTGGCTCCTCCATCTGCAACAGTTTCCTACAATGATTGATTTGATGATCAAAAGGCCCGGTCCAGGACTTCGCTTCTGCCGGTGCTAGTTTGTACCAAACAGTTGTAGGTGGAGGAATCGGAGAATGATCGATCATCCTTAGCATGACAAAGTGATCTTTGATTTGACCTATAGTACATAGATTAGTTTGTTTGTGCTCCGCCGGAGGAGCGCACATCGGGAAAAAAGTATTGCGAATCTCCGCCGAAAAAAGTACAACAGTGATCCGGTACCGATTAGCAAATAAATACAAGACAGACGAGACGGACATGTAGTGGTCTGGCCCGGGTAACACTGTCAGTGCAAGGAATACTTGTCAACAAACTTGCAACTGTTTCTTCGCTTAGGATGCGGGAGTATAATGGAAGACGACTCTCTAATTCCTCGTACAGCTCCTGCCTCACTTGCCTCCATCCGTCTTTGTCAGAATAACCGAGATGTATTGCAAGCACATGAAATCCGCAATGGCCATCCCCCGGGACATCAACAATAGACCAGATGTAACTGCGAATCTCAGGATGAAAATTGTGGATATACAAACACAACGTTTGACTTTCCACAGTATCTTCGTTTGCAATATCCGTTTTCTCCTTTTTCCGGCGAATGATAAGCTTGCTCTTCCGTGCAGGCGGAGCTTGCTCTAAGCTTCGTTCAATATGCTCAAAGGATGATGGATCTCTCTTAGTTGACTCAAGCCTTCTCTTCTGTGAACTACTCATTCTTGTTTGAGGCATGCCCTTAGGATTGGAAATAACGGACGGCTCATGCATTCTAGTAGTCACCGGACATGCAAGTTCTTGGATTTTAACCTCAAGGCACTCCCGCTCTGCTCCTGCTGAGGCACACCACCGTGCGTGGAGAAGTTTCACTTGTGGCAAAGAGAAGAAATCACCGTCTGTCTTCACCACGGACATTATAGACAACTGCCTCCAACGTTCATCGACAGCAAGAACTGGAATAGGAATGGACTGACGACGATATTCATTAATCTCATAGCCACAAGGGAGGCCCAGTGTATGTCGATGTACACACCCGCAAACCTGAGGATCAAAGCCGACAAACTTTGACCTATCAATCTCTTCAAATATGAAATCCAACGCCTTGTGAGAAATGACACGCATTAAAGAATCCAAGAGGACTTCCTTTCTATGCTCATGCTTGACAATATTTAAGCTTATCTCAAATGATACCTTAATTTCGTTCACCGTCCGATCTATTGATAGATGTATCGCTTGCCAAACCGAAACAAAGTTGCCTTGGGATGACTTTAAATGCCTCTTTAATACTGAGTGTGCTCCTTCGACACGGTTGGTAGTTGTCGTACCGTAATGCTTCACCACATTCGTCCATGCTAAGACGAATTGTTCTTTGTGCGTTTCAAGCCATGTCTCTTTGATGTAAGAAATGCATACCGGCTCCCTCCCCTCCCACTTCTCCTTGAACAAGTACCATGCGGCGTAACTGTCTATCGTGCTGGCTCGCCATACACAATTCCAGTCATGGTTGAATTCGTCAAAAACTTGCATGTCAAGTTTACCATCCACTTTCCCAAACTTCAACTTACATTGGGATTGTATATTACGATTTACATGAAAAGTGCATAGCAATGTATCCGCTTGAGGAAACACAATCCGAATAGCATTCATTAGAGCATACTCTCTGTCGGTAACAAAAATCGAGGGCTCTCTGACCGGTGTAAAGGGTTTTCAGTTTCTCCAACGCCCATGTGTAGTCTTCAACTTTCTCACTCTTCATGAAGCAAAAAGCAACTGGAAATATTTTCCATGTAGAGGTGAAGCCGACAACATGAAAGAGAGGCATCTTGAACTTATTGGTCTTGTATGTGCAATCAAGAACTAACACGTCGGCGAAAGACCGAGCCAAATGTGTGCAATCGGGATGAGCCCAAAAGAGTGAAATGACTTCATTGCTCTGGGGATGTCTTCTATGGTGCTCAACATAATGATTATCTCCAAGCAACTTCATCACTTCTTGCATCGCCATTCTCGATTTCGACCGAATGGCGTTAGAAGAAGATAGGGCATTGTATATTGACTTCATTGTAGACTTGTTCTTCTCATCTTCATGTCGTATGACGGAATATATTTGTCTCGGTGCAACTCCGGAATTGGACAAGTCTTCCACTATCTTCTTCTCCGTATTGTTCAACCATCCGACATACGGATGACCCAATAGTGTTTCGACAATCTCGTGGTTGTGGATTCCATTCATGACTTGGACTGTCCACTTCGCTTCTTCATCCTTTCTAATATAGATTTTGAACGGACAACCACATTTTCTCGTTCCAACATTTCTCTTTGAAACTTTACTTTGGATAACTTTATCTTTCTTATGGCTTCTGAACACACCACCTCGTTCACATGAAACCACCGTGGTTTGTTGTCCCGGACGGTTTCGGGCCGATCTAGATATCACAAGAACTGTTGTTTGCCCGTCCAACTTCTCGGCACCAATTTAGCGCACCTTCGTATGATTCAAAACACATATCGGTCCTGAATAAATGGCCTACATCGACATCAATTGGAGCAGCTACCTCGATACCGGAAGATGATAAGTCCTACAATATAACTTAAAGTTAATAAAAGTAAATAACACAACACCAAAAATGTGCAAACTGCTGCCAAAATTTAGGACTGCAGAAGGCACGGCAGTCCTTGCAATAATCAGGACTGCCATCACAGTGGCAGTCCTTTCAATAATCAGGACTGCCACAACTCTGGCAGTCCTTATGTTTTAAAGGACTGCAGCTGTTTGGGCAGTCCTGTATGTAGAGGTGGCCTGCCAGAGTAGTGGCAGTCCTGTCTGTAACAGTCCCGAATTTCACTCGACATGAATGTTAAAATTGGCTTACCAAGAGTGCATCCGAAGCAAGAATGTGTTCTTCGGACATATCGGGACGAGAGTCTACTACATTCAATGACCCGGGTTCTTCCATGTTCCTTTTTTTCTAAATTAAACACGTATAAATCATTATTTATATGTGAAATTATTGTGAGAAAGTCTACAAATATATTAATTAGATGACATACCCATTATCGGATGAAGTCGATGACACTATAACAAAAATTTGCACCCTAAATCTTCACAATGTCTTGGTTGGGAGACAATTTGGGTTAGGGTTTACAATTTTATGACCTAGAAATTCTTAGGAGAAGAAAAGAGTGGAGGAGAAGGAAAGAGTAGAGAGAGAAGAAGAGTAGGAAAATAAAATTAAGTTGCTATTTATATGATTTCTTGGGCTAGCCCCAAGCAAAAAAATTTGATGGCAAACTTGTAATTTTTTCAAAAAATTTTGGGATAGCCCCAAGTAATTGGTGTGGTGCCCTTAGAAAAAGCCTAGATCTAAGCTACCCAATGTACGGAAGTATCCTTAACGAGGTCCAGGTATGTAGCTTTCTTTATGCAAAATAAACTGACCATATTGAAGGCTTAAGAGTACCATCATGAGGATGACATACCACTGATCAACGTCTGACCGCCCATCATTTCAATGAACGTTGACAGTATAGCATGCTCTTGAGCAACATCATGGACCAATCTGTGTCGGCTTGTGTCCCTGATGATGTGGTTAATTTCGAAGAGTAGCCTCGCAAAAAATTCTTTGACAATAGAGACTGCCATGCTGCTGGGAAGAAAATCGTACCACATAACAGAATCACATAGGAGAGCGGAGAGGAGCTGCAAGTTGATGGTAGCCGGTTCAAGAGCTCGATCTAGGTTACAACCACTTTGTGAACTGCCATTATTCCCAAGTGGAGAAAAGAGAGGACCTTTGGATTTGGAACTATATGTCAACCACAAGAATGTTAGTTAAAGCTAACAAAGGGGAGCATCAGCATAGTAGCTTATCACAAGACATTTTAGCAGATAATTATGTTTTCAAAGTTACCACTTTGCACAAAAACCAATCAAAGTTCCCAGTAGCTTAGACGACGAACATACATGAGTAAGCTTATGCATCCTGCTAAAGTATATCAACCTCAAGCCAAAAAAAAAATACTTAAACATGATTATTTATTCATTATTAGGATAGGATTCTACCGGAAGCACCCAGCCAGACTCTTAAACATGATAAGTTTCACTTCTCCTTTAGCAGGAGAAATGACAATTCAATATGCTTTCCAGAACTGACGTAGCCAAACAGAGGAGCAAAACCATGTATGGTGGAGGGTACATATGAAAAACCCTACAATTATCTTGGCATTGCAAATCTTTTCACCTTGATCACTTTATACATAGGAAGTAGTTTTGGCAATAAGTTTAAAATCTAGCATGTTCCAGACTCTAGAGTATAATCCATTACAGGATAGCATGTTCCAGACTCTAGAGTATAATCCATTACAGGACATGTAGCAGTGTGGTTTTAGCATGTTCCAGACTCTAGAGTATAATCCATTACAGGACATGTAGCAGTGTGGTTTCGCCATACCGCAGAACCAGACGCATTGGGTCCAGTTCTTACCCACATATTTTTCATGTACTTATTCCTAGTTAAAAAGTGTTCCTTCTAATCAGGGCCAGACGCAGAATAGTTTTCCAGCTGGAGCGAAACTATATTTACTTATTTAAAAAAAAATCCAAATAGCCTATTAATATTCAAAATTACACAAAAAAAGTATTTGAAAAAATTCCTTCTTGGTGGAGCCAAAATATATTAAATTTAAATTTTCTATAATTGAAAAGATAGTCCCAAAATATTATGTTAATATCCTAAATTACATTGAGAAAGCTTACAGAACTCCCCTGTGGGGTCTCATATGTCGAAATCTTTGATGATATCTCATTAGCCCCCCACCCCCCAAAAAAATCATATATTTGTTTCCTAAATGAACTTTAATTAAAATCGTATGCTCTCTCTAACTATATTCCCATTACCAAATAACATGTTTATCTAACTTCTATATTATCCTAGTCACTAGCAAAGATCGGGTGCCTCGAAAATTAAAAAGATATGAAGAGAAATAGACCTTGATAGTAATCAAGAACAACTCTCCCGGTAGAGAATCCAAAGAGGAGAGAAGAATGTATTGTGTTCCTTCCTTTAAGGATAAATGTGACGCTGGAACGTTGGAGTAGAAGGAAAAGAAAATCCAACAATGATAACAATAGATTTACCTAAAAGAATCCACCTAAGGATAAACTAAAAGGGAGAGAATTCCACCTTCAAAACTAACAATTCATTTCATTTTGCTGTCATGATATGACAGGGTATATACAAGCAAATGCATACAATAACAACATCAAAGCTTTTATCCCATATTTTTGGGGTCGGCTGTTTGAATCCTTTTCTTCCATTTTCTTTTCTTCCATTCAGCTCTCTTAAGGCCAATATATTCAGTAATACTAACAAAAAGCCTATCTTTCTTTAAAACCTCAACGCATGATTGTTTGGCCTACCTCTAGTCCTAGAGGGCTCATTTAACTATTATCTTATTGCTCATACTTACTTGAGCATCTTTTGGTCTATCCAAACCACCTAAGACGATACAATTTTCTCACCTATTTTTTAATTGGCGTCACCTTTAACTTTTTATGTATTGCTACTTACCCATCTTACTACACTGATATTTTGGACATGTTTCTTAATTGCCTAACAACGTGATCCATAAAACATGGTTGGTCTTATAGTTGACTTATAGAAAAGAACCATCCGATCATAAAGTACTCCAGAAGCACTACTCCACTACAACCATCATGTTTTAATTATATATATGACATCTTTCTCAATCTCTCTCTTATGATGAATGATCAATTCTAAATACCGAAAACTATCACCCTGGAAATCTTGTTGATCTAATTCCCCTCATTTCTCTGCCTTCTAGTTGAAGTTACATTTCTTATACTCTACCTGTTCTACTAATTTTAAATCCTTTTGATTCCAAAATTCCTCTTCATACCTCTATTGCACCATCTAACCTTCTTTAATCTCATTGAACAACACAACATCATCAACAAATATCATATACATTGAATGTGTGTAGTAATCTCATCTATGACTAGCGCAATAAAATGGATGGACTTAATGTTGATCCATTGATGTAAGCCAACGGTAACAGAAAATGTATTACAATCTCCTGCATGGTTCCCACAGTCGCCATAATTCCATCGTCCTTAATAGCTTCAATTCAATATAGCTACTAGGAACTTGTTTCTTCTTCAATACCCACCACTTTTTCTTATGAAAATAAAAGTAAATGCATGTTGCGAATATAAGTTATCAAACTATTCACCTTCCAGGAGTGAATGAGAAGTAATGCATATAATTATTCAATTTTGATTCTAATACAAAGACTTCTGAGACACCAAATGATAACTCCAAAAGAAAGACGAAACACCAAATGGTGTTGATCTAGAAGTTTCTCGGTATTTTGCTTCTCACAATGTTTCAACCGGATGGTTTCCATATCATTCATCCCTAGTTAAAGATAACATGTCCTCGAATTTAAGAGATCAACATGAATCCAAAATTTGGCTGTTATTTCATATTCCTTCTTCGCAATGGAAGAGTACTGCACAACATTGATATCTGTTGCATCACAAAACTTTATTGGTGAAGACTAGAGAACATTGATAATTGTATCCTCGTGAAAACTTTTCTTTGAATCTTCACAGAAAATGTGATTTTGATGTCGACGATATGAAATCCCATGATAAAAAGATGATTAAAAAACTTCCTTTTGAACTGGATAATCTTCATATAGTAGTGGAAGTTTCTAATTAACCATTGGTATTTTCTCACTATCAAGATTAAAAATAGAAGCTAGTTAATCATTATCTTATAAACTGTTATCTATACGAACCTCACATTGATCAAGGCGTTGTTGCAAATATTCAACTTTCCTCCACAACTAGTCCATCTCTACGTTCCTTTCGTCGCGCTCCTGATCCACGAAATGGTCAATGTTGGATGTTCGTCGCCAAGGATTAACCATCTCAACCAAGGCGCTGATACCAAATGGCATCTCAACATAGGAGTAGAAGGAAAAGAAATTGCAACAAGAATTGACCTAAGGATAAACTAAAACATGAAGAATCCCAACTTGACAACTATCAATTCATTTTATTTGTTGCCATAATATGACAAATGGTTACAATTATATAGAAGCAAATGCATGCATGCAATATAACTTATCAAACTACTCACCTTCCAAAAGTGAACGAGAAGTAATGCATACAATTATTCAATTTTACTATTAATACAAAGATTTCATGACACCAAATGGTAATTCCAATAGGAGATGAAACACCAAATGGTGTTGATTCAGAAGCTTCTCGGTACTGGCGTCATGAAATGTTTCATCCGGAAGTTTCCGGTGTCAAAATGAATGGGTAGTGGGCAATAGGATGCCCGGGCTAAGGGGAGCAGAATTTTATGTGGGCTGGATTTAAAGATCCTAATTGAATCTATGTATTATATTTCCAAATTCCAGCTGGAGTGAGTGCTCCAATTGGGTGCATCCGCCCTTGCTCCCAATAACCACCAAAGCTATCACATACTAAACAAAAGCATAACAAATATAGATAAAACTTTATATAGACCAGCTGTTTGCTAGATACAGATACAATCATACAACTATACAAGTGATATAACAAAAAACATAACAAAATATATCTTTGAAAAGAAACAATTATCCAAATGGAAGTGATCAAGTCACCTATGAAAGCTGTTGATCCAGCATCCTGTTGCCAATCCTTTTGTTTGTTGAAATAGTAATCGTCTCTCTAATAAATTGTGGACAATAGATCTAAATGTTCAAAAGGTGGTCTCCTGGTACTTTGCAGCTCAGGCACCTCTCAGACCTTCAAATGAAGGAAAAGGAAAATTTAGCCATCATTTTTGAATATAAGTCATGATAAATGTGCCTTCTTACCCTTTCCTACGAGTATCCATAGTTGGACCATCCATTTTCAGCACCATGTGAGGAAGCTTCTCCCATTCCAGTGTGGAACTGAAACAACACGAAAGGAAGGTAACTTGACTTGCATCAAGAACTCCTTTAAGGGTTTCCTTTCATCCTCTTCCCATTCGCGTGCAAGCGACTAATGAGCATTTAGTGCTTAATTGTGGAGAATGATATCAACCTACACTGAACAATATCTCAGTCAAGCAAAATAAGCTATGCAAGTATGCATACATGCCTGAAAATTCCGGCATGCGTGAAAAGCAGAAGTTAGAGATGTAATATAAATTCTTGCTAACAAGCTTCACCCACGATCAATACTCGGGATAATCTTCCGGAGAAGTGTAACTTCTATCTTCGAAGTGGGAGCACAATTAACAGAGAAGTGTTCTAGTTCATTTTCTAGCAGAATATAAGCATCTGCAAAGGCCTGTTCCATGATCCATCCAAAGATTTAGAGTTGGTGAGACATAATATAGTGATTACAAAGTATGAGTTGTAGCACAAGGAAAGGTTTGGCACCTCTGTACACAAGATGACTAGGAGAAAGGTTTATAATAGAAACATATGCACAAGAACACAGGTATTAATTTGTGAGCACAAGAACCAATCCAGATACATACAAGAAAAATAAGATTAAGATATCCCCTAGCAGGTGGACCAGTGAACTGATCGTAGGACTTAGAACTACCAATTTGCACCATCTCCAATTTGTTAGATCTATTGGTCAACTGTTTCCAACGAATTTTGTCATGTGAGATTTTTTCTATACACAGTAAAAAAAGGGCATCCCAGAGACCTAAAGGGCAATCTACATGGACAATTAATTATATGAGATTTAGCAGAAGCCTAATTTTTTAGCAATAATTACTAATAATCTCACAGTAATATAACCTAGCAGATATTGAGAATTGATAATTGAATTTCAAAATCATGGTTCGAGTTTACCAAAAAGAAGCGAAATCAAAGCACTCTTTCCGAACAAGTAAAATGTTGCTCAAAGATGATGATTCCACATGTCCAAGCCTTTATTCCCAGATTCCGACGATTGGGTATTGGATGTGAAGGGTGTATAGTAGAGTTTTATGGTTGGGGTGGGTTTGGACGTTAAGGGATTTTAACAATTTTGAATTCTGGACAACGACGAAAAATGAGACTCGAGTGATGATACGGGGGGTCTAAAGATAGAAAGGAAGATCTATGGCATAGGGTATAGTTTGTAGGACTTTTGGGGAAAAAATAGTACTCAAAGCTGTTTAATGGTTCGGGGGGGGGGGGGGGGGGGGGGGGGGGGGGGGGGGGGGGGGGGGGGGTGGTTAAGGTGTGTCTATACAAGCTTAGGGTTTTGATTTGTGAGAGATAATAGATGAATGAGAAAATTAATTCAAGGTTACGCTCAACTCTTCATTCGGTTAAAACCAAAGATTACAAGTGTTCATATAGACCTCAAGTAGTATGCCCTCAAGAAATAAAGCTGAATCCTAATTACCAAACAAAAACTAAATCAAACAATATCAAATATAACCATAATAAATCAACTTGATACACCTAAAAACGAAAAAAATCATATCAATCATAATCAAACTCGAACAAAATCCGAACCAGTCAAATTGGTCCTCCTTCACCAGTGCCATGAGGCTTCCTCTTATGCAGGGTTCTATATATATATACAAAGTGTATTCAGTTTTTAAAATAAAGGCCTATTTGATAACAAGGAATTTAAATTTCAGGAGAACTCCTGGCATTGAAACTTTTGAAATTGGAATTCCAATTTATCTAGTGGATGCTTTCACTCATTGAATTTTAATTCTTCCATCTAGTTAAGAGAATTGGAATTCCAAGAATCACAAATGTGTTTGATTAGAGATGCAATTGTTAGTTGAACATAATCACCCTATCCTAGTAGGTGGAAAAAGATCTCTACATTATGAGAGAATCCAGATTTCCAGCTTCCAGTGAGCTGGAAAACTGGAGACCTTAAAGGAGTTACAATTCTCTAATCCCATATTCCCTCCCATCCAATCAAATAACAAAATATATGCCACTTGAATTGAGGTTTCACAACTAGCTTTTCTCCTCTTACCTCTTCTCCCTCTCCCTTTCTTGAAACCTTAAACTTTCAACAAGAAATTACGGACAGCATGAACTAGAGACTTAGTCTTTTTGGGTTGGAGAGATATTTCTTCCATAGTAATTGACATTAGAACACTCCAACTTCCTTCTGATTCCTTTTGAGAAATATCGAGAAAGCAAATAAAAGTTGAGATGTTTTGAACTTTTTTATGCAGTTGTGCACTCTTCAAAGAAGAAAATGGATGTAGTGCCATAAGGTTCAGAAGGGATTAGGTACATTTTGGGGGTACTATTGCATGTAGACTAATTCCACAAAGATAAATATGTCATGCTTTGATGATACCTAATTCTTGAATTCATGTTATTCATTTTCTCCTGATCAGAATACTGGGTGAGCTATTTTCCTGCGTGCCACACGTAAATATATAAGCTGATTTCCTGCTTCTTCTCCTCAGTAGCACATATGGTTCGCTACTAAGGGAAGGGATATACAGAAAGTCCATCCAAGGCATCCAGAGGGATATGCTCGATGTCTAGCTAAATAAACAGGTCATATACAATATTACATGAAAATTTAATCATCAAATACATTTGTTCACCCATTTGGGGCAAAAAGACATCAAATGTTGAAAGATCAGGGTGAATACTTGTACCTAGGATCCCACATTGGTGAGTGCGTGTGTGCGTACGCGTGGGGGAAGCGGGTGGGGTGGGGGGTGATAACACAATTCTACGATATCTGGAAATTTACTTCAGACCATAAAAGCAAGGCAATATCATGCCATACATGGTGTGGACTTGGAATTAACGAAAGATCATCAATAAACTTGCACAAATTTGAAGAGTGACCTTGATACACTGATGTATGCGAAAACAGTTCCTTCCAACGTTGTTAGATGGGAATAAAGGATCATCAATATGCAATGGATCGATGCTGCAATATCCACATAAAGCAATGCAGTAAATATAAGAATAAACATAACTCGATGATGAACAAAATCATAGTGACGTATCTGACCTTAGACCTCTTTCTCGTTTCATATAAACTCCTCTTCCTTGAATTGAAATTCGCATTTGGCGTGGATCAAAAACATTCCTAAATAAAATTGATGGTGTTCATATATGTGAATATCAACATATGCTGAAATAAAACATACATGGGCATCAAGGCTCAAAAGCTCAGTTTTGGTATCCTTGGTTTTGAATCGGTCGGTTTCGGTAGTTTCTCTGTCTCGCATTCCCTCACCCACCTATTCTGATCGTAAACGACCAAAGCGTACCGGCTGCCTATACTTAAAGCCGTGATGGGCATGTCATGTTTAAATAAGCTAAAAGCAGATAATTAAGGGTCCATTTACTACCCAGATCCCCGTACCAACATTTACACCAAACTCCCCATGACATGAAAATAATAAACCTGTTTCTATATATAATATAAAGGTAGGTTTTGTGGGAAGTTGTCCTCACCCAAAGAAGTAGAGGAAGTCCGTCAAGAGGCTACCAAGGTTCTGCAATAAGAAAATGTTTTGTCCGTCAGAGAGCTGCAACCAGATGATGTTATCACAGGTGATATAATAATCATATTCAACTAGATCAATGCATTCATTAAGAAATTCAAACAAAAGTAAATTAAGATGTAAATACAAGTTTGTACATACTTGCACACTGATATAACAGTATCAAGTTTGTAATGACCGCATTTCTCAACCTCAATCATAAACTATCATCAATTTATTTGCAATGTATAAGGCAAAAAGAAGTTCCTATAAAAATTAGCAAAAGTGTAAAAATGCGAGAAACTTTTGAGTTATAAACTAGCAAAGAAGGAAGCTAAAAAAACAGATGGTGAAGTTAAATCTAAGGTCTATGATTATTTGTATAGCAGCTTGGAAACCGAGGGAGGAAAAGATATTAGTGTTGCTAGGAGTAGAAAAACGAGTATAGACCTAGGTAATATTAGATGTATCAAGAGTGAAGACCAAAATGGTACTAGTAAGAGAGTGATATTAAGGAGAGTTGGAGTTACATACACAAGTTATTTAACAAGAGCAATCTAGAAGAACTTAATTTAGATACAGAATCTAACTCGTGATGGGACATTCTTATTATCATAAAATTAGAATTTTTGAAGTTAAGATGTAAGAAAATGATAAGAACTGGTGATATTTCTATTGAGGCTTGAAAACGTTTAGACTTAGACGATAAAGTATTGATGTGGCTTACTAATTTATGCGACCGATGAATACAAAAGTAGTATTATAGTACCTATATATAGAAAAAAAGGGACATATATAAAGTTGTAATTATTGAGACACTAAGCTTATGAATCATACCACTAAACTATAGGAGAGTTATTGACCAAAGATTACGAAAAGAAACTAGAATTTCAAATAATCAATTTGGTTTTATGCCGCGGAGATCTACTTTGAAAGGAAATCATTACTTATTAAGAAGATTAATCGAAATAAAAAATAATAATATATGGTTTCTATTGACTTTAGGGAGATAATGAAGTGGATTTAGAGAAGAAACAAGTTCTTAGTAGCTATATTGGGCCAGTTAAGAATATATATGATTATGACAGCCGTGTGAACCATTTGAGGAGATAATCAACCATTTCCTATTATCGTTTGCTTACATCAAACATTAACATTAAGTCCTTACCTTGAAAGTTTTAAGGTTGATAAAAAGCATAAAAAATGCTAATTATAATATACCATGAATTTGTTGTGTTGTTTGATGTTTTGTAAAAATGGTAGTGATCATAAATATCTTAGGCTTTACGCCAACCTGAAATCAAAGCTATATGCCATTTTATTTTCTCCACTACTATTTTTTATAATTTACATTGATAACTCAATGTATCTCAATGAGAACACATAAGCCGTACATATGTGCCTTTTGGTTCTTAACAGTTACTACATACAAATATTTATTTGTGGACTGCCCATGGACCAAGTATGTGTTATGACTCAAATATTCACCTCAATTTGAAGTGAAATAGCATATAACTTTTGGTAATTTTAACATACTTATCATATATCTAGAGGAAATTTAGTTTTCCAACACAAAGTTGAACAAATGTCAAATGACACATAGTTGAACAAATGTTTTGACATTTGTATACCATGAAGTATTCAATTTCAGAGTGAATTGGAAAGTTATATTAAGAATATCAAACCATTCCCACATTTTTAACACAAATGTGAGTGTTTGTTTATTCATATATAATACATTAGGAAAATTGAATGATTACCTAAATGACATTGTGTAAGCTAGCAATAAATAGGTGAGCTTTGCACAGATTTCAGGCTTTATTTAAGATAGTTTTGGATAACTTTTAGCCAGTATCACTATGAGGCAAAACCTCGCCAAACTCTGGAACATATGAGAGACATTGTATGTCTTGGCCGATGCCAACTTTTCGCGCAGTTTTAATCAGTTCTGTTCAAATCCAATCTGGATTTGTTGATGTGCATTGGCAACAAACAAAAATGTTAAACCTTGATAATAAGGATGATAGCTGACACTTTTAATATTGGCATAAAAGACGGAACAGTATTACAAGAAAATACTGAAAGAGAAGAAAATTTAGACCTACTATGATGGCTTAACTTCAGTGCAACACCCAAAAAAATGACTAATACAATATGAGATGCCTGAGGAAATGTAAACTAGAACCCTTTCTTATTGTATTATTGTTCAAGACAATAGCCAGAAGATTACATGGTTAATAGGCCGGCCCATGTGGTGCTCGTGCTGGAGGAAGCGAGTAATCAATAACACCTGCAAAAGTAAAGCGTTTGATAAATGTACAATGTAACTGTTGAAAGTTCGCAGAACTGCTTCAGCTCTTACTCGAGCCTTGGATCATAAAAATGTATTATGTAGAAGGAAAACCAAACAAAATTGCTTTGTTTAAGGATTTCAACAAAGTCACATATCTTAAGAAACAATGAAAGGAAGAAAAAAATAGGGCCAAAAACATTAACTTAATGTCTAACCCAATCTTAATTATTTGTAAAAGTCCAAATATACTTAATGGGCCTGTCCACAGAACCAGAAACATTTGATTATCAAAGTACACATTAGCAGTCATCGCAATTGTTGTTTAATGTTTTACTGAATTGAGAATTTATTTCCTATAATTTAGACATTTCCCATTTTTATTAGTCTTTGTATTTTCTCAAGTCATCCCTAAATACTGGAGAGTAGATAGAAGAAGAATGACTAGTGGAAAATATGGAGAGCTTATATGTGGCCATGGTTGGGGGCATAGGTGGATATATTTTAGCTTTTTATCAATAGATCATGATACATGATGTGTTGTCGATTACTAGCTTGGATATGACGTTTTGATACAGAAACTCATGTCTCTGGACTCTTTCTTTGTTTAGACGTTCTGAGATTCTCTTATCATTATGGTTGTGGACTGAAAAGCTCCTTTTTCCTTCCTAATGTAGATTCTGAGAAATTAAAGGAAACGTCAGTGTAGTTGGAAGAATTTAAGGGTAAGGGTGGCAATGTGTTTGGACATATGTACTGTGGTATGGCAACAAATCCATTCATTTCAAAGTCATGTGCACTCCGTGCATCTGGAATTTAACTAGTACACTTAAAAGGTTATACGATATATCCAATAATTGCAGCCATAACCAAATATGAGAAAGTTCTCGACCATGCAACAAGTATAAGCAGTTCAGAATGCATATGTATCAGTATACCGTACACTCAAAAATCAAGAATCATATTAGCATATATTACTGTAAGAAAAGCCTGTTACTTAGGATTTCAGTAGCTTAGCAAGCAGCTTACTTTGACTAGCCTCAAGTTTGGCCAACGAGTAAAGCAATACATGTGTGGCTATGTGTCCAGATATCATGACAATGTACGAAACCTAGGAAAACTACACCAAATATGAGCTTAGATATAGACATATGGAACCTATGCAGACATTGAATAATTCAGAAGCAATGGATTCATCAATTTAGTAGTTTGGTCAGTTATATGTAGTAATTACATTTTTAATACATGTAATGATTACAGAAATTATATCAACAAGATATAAGAATGGCTTTATGCAATTGTTGTTTTCAGTCAGCTAACTGGGGAATGATCCAAAAATTAAAGCCAAAAACTGTTCTGTGCTGCCACTTAAGAATTTCAGAGTTGTGAATAGTAACAAAAGGGTAGCTGACATCCAGCGCAGAACTTTGTCGCGGACAAACAAAATGAATTGTTACAGAATACATGTTTTTGTTGTGAACTGTAAGAAATCCTACACATGAAATGATATGGGCATGGAATGATTTTGGTATGTCAATGTATTATATCAGCAAACTAAGGCAGGCTAACTGCTGAAGAAGCCTAAAGCCATCTCCAACCCATCCTCAAAAATTCCCTCAATTTGAGGACTCAAAAAGGAATATTCCTATATTATGCTATCCTCAAAATTTTAAATCTCCAACCCATCAATCCTCAAATAATAAACAACCATTATTTATTTCTACATAAATTCATTTCTTCACAACGATTTAATATAATCATATACATGAATATTATATGATTTATCGAGATAATATTATATTATTTAATATTATTTTATAATATTTGCACAACTCCAACCCACTCACTTTTTCCTATAAAAAGGATGCATACGACCACTCATTTCACCATCCACTTCCTCGTCCAATTTTTTTCATTATTTTCATACCATCTTTCTTCAACAATAAACTTTGGGGCCGGTCCATCGCATGTACTATCTTCATCTAGCTCATCTGATGAAGATAAGGAGCTCGATTACATTGTAAATGAAATTGCAACTATCAAGCACCAAGAGGACATGGTATTTCACTTAGCTGCTAGTAACAACCTCCTAATTTCTCAATATCTTAATTGTAGTGATGACGATGAGCCAACTCATGGAGGCTCGATTCCTGGTCATATAGTGATCAATCGCAACAGAGAGGAAGCTCATCAAAATTTATGAAATGACTACTTTGTTGAGAATCCAAGGTATAATGAGTCGATATTTCGTAGGAGATTTCGAATGAGTTGTAGTTTATTTCTTTATATAGTTAGTGTTGTTCAATGTCATGACAACTACTTCGATCAACGGATGGATGGTATAGGTAGACTTGGATTATCTTCATTGCAAAAAATTATTGTTATCTTTCGAATATTACCGTATGGTCAACATGCAGATTCAACTGACAAATATGTAAAAATTGGTGAGTTTACATCAATTGAAAGAATGAAGAGGTTCCGTCGAGCTATTGTGCAGATATTTGGTGGTGAGTATTTGAGATCTCCTAATGCCAGTAATGTTGCAAGACTTGAAATATGTGAGATGTAGTTTTCCGGGGATGTTAGGAAGTCTAGATTGTATGCATTGGGTTTGGAAAAATTGTCCAACAGGTTGGCCAGGTTCATACAGAGGGCAGTGGTTCTCCAACCATTATCCTCGATGCAGTGACCGATTATGATTTGTGGATTTGGCATGCTTATTTTGGCTTGCCGGAGTCCAACAATGATATTAATGTTTTAGAATCCTCTCATCTATTCTCGGACCTTGCTAAAGGTATATCTCCCCCTGCTCATTATGTCAATGGAGAAAATGAATACAATACTGGTTATTATTTAGCCGATGGAATTTATCCCAAATGGTCCACGCTTGTACAGACCATCAGAAATCTCCAGGACCCGAAAAAGAAATTGTTTGCCATGAAACAAGAATGATGTAGAAAAGATATGGAACGTGCCTTTGGAGTTCTTCAATCACGTTTTGCAATAATCAAAGGACCATGTCGTTTTTGGAAGAAAAAAATGATATACATAATATCATGACCGCGTGTTGCACAATATGATAATCGATAATGAACGTGAAGCAGAAGTAAACATTGAAGATGTTAACCAAGAACCAGTCCCTGACATTGAGATGGTTGCAAATGAGTCGGTACGATTTCAACAATTTCTTGTCTGGCATAAACAAATAACGAATAAAGAGGCTCACATTGCACTCGGAAATGCATTAATCGAACATCTGTGGGATCGACATGGAAATTCTACTGATTAATGTCTTATCGTTTGTACCTCTAGATTGATGTTTGTTGTATCTTGTTGTTTGTATTCCAGAGAATCAAATGCTTTAGCATTGAATTATAGTGTGTTGCAGAGAATCGTGTCTCGAATAGTGTGTTGTAGAAAATCAAATGCTTTAGCATTGGATTGCAGTGTGTTGTAGAGAATCATGTCTCGAATAGTGTGTTGTAGAGAATCAAATGCTTTAGCATTGGACTCTTACTATTGTACTTTCAATCAATCAATGTTTGTTTCATTGGACTCTATAAATTGTGTAACATTTGTTATAGAAATTCATATATTTCAACCTCAAAGTTTTCTTATCCTACTAACATGGCTGAAAACCATATTCCATTGAGATTTCTCAATATCCTGTCATTGGTGTAAACCAGAAAAAGATAAATTTTGGGAACATTAGTATTCTCTATCATAGTCGCTTGCCTCCTCATTGTATTGATGTTCGAACTATAAAGTCTCTAACATCTCACATTTCTAAAATTATGAAGGCAATTAGCAGATATCGGGACTGTCGACGACAAATTGAAAATCGTCACATAAGCGGTGCTTCTGAGACGGATATTGTAAGTATTACTTCAATGTTTCTTTAAATTTTTAATATCATAATTGATATATCATGACCATTTTTATTAATTGTGTAGGTTAATCATACGAGAGAGCTATTTTCAAATTGTGCTGAATATAAGAAAAAATGATTCCGGTATGATCATGTGTGGCCTATTATGAAGGACGTAGAGAAATTTGTTGATGTGAGTACCATTGAAACGCCAATACCACGAAGAAAGTCGAATTGCTCTGTGGAGTCAAAGTCAGAAGAGTGTCAAACTCCAAAGGTTATGGGAACATCCTATTATGTACATCTTCTGATGTGAGTACCATTTATACTCTTGATGTTGAACTCTTAATAAACCCAGTCCATAATAAAAAGATCACAAATAAGTTTTATACTCCACATGATTACTGTGTTGGTTTAGGTGAATTGGGTTGGCCCCTTTCTCCAGTACATTTTCCAATGTGATAACGTCCTCCTCCACAGGTGTAGGGAGTCGCTTGGATAGTTTTGAGGCATCGGAGAATCGATTGGCAAATTGAAGCTTTACTTTTGAAAAATGTTTTATCTTTTTCTATAAAAGGACAATGTATGGAACGTTGTAAAACATCTGTAATCATGAGTTGTAAGTTAGAATAATTCAGTTGGTTGTACTCCGTTGCAATTATCAATAATAATAATAAATTCATATATTCTGATGTGGTTTCAATTATCTGCTTACTTTCCGCTGCAATAACCTTGTTTTAAGGTCACTTAACAATTGTGTTCATTCTTCTCTTGTATAAGTGCAATTTAGACTTGTCTAGTAACGACTTTTTGGTTCTGCAGAACCGGAACGTGACAATTTATAGCCAGCTTACTATGTCATGAAAGTAACCATGCCTAGGTGTAAACATTCTCCTATCTACTTGTACCTAAGTGAAATGGCCCTGTTCGAAGGACAAAATGAATAATAATGGTGAAAGGAAATCATAGATCAAATTTGAGCTTTGAAATTTGAAGCTCGGTTCTCAGTTTGGTTTCTACTGAATTATGCTTTGATTGATCACTCACCAGACAGTATGAACTTAAGCCACCAGAGTAAGAATGATCCAAACTACGATCTGCCAAAAACTTTTTTAGTACCAAAGCTAGGGGTACAGAAGCAGGAAACTGTTGAGTGAGGTCTCTAACCTGTACATAACAAAAACCAAACATATAAACTGAGTATAAAGAAATTTTATCGATCATCCTTCACACATAAATCAATAGTAAAGATAGATAACATAAGTTTCATCGACCATCCTTCAGAATTCATCATTGTAACGAGCAGATCATGTATCATAAAAAAAAATCATGGCCATCTTCAGTCAAATTATTGACCATCTCATCTTTCCACCATTTTTCTTAATCTGGGAGAGAGAAGAATTACAAGCATATAACTTGTAAACCACGTAACACTGGCAAGAATTGTTACGCATCACCAGAAAACTAACAAAAATGATTGGTTTCCCTTGGAGAGAAACAAATACGTGTGATTTGCTAGTTTGATCTCCAAGACAGCAAATCACTAATTTAATCATCATACCTCAAAGATACAGGATCCGTTCCAATATGGACTTCAAGGGTTATATCCAAAACTTGTATACTCTTTCATCAAGAGACAAAGCAAAATAATCAACTTTCACAGTGGATCACTTGCCATCTACATATAAGCAACTTAACGATAAATTTCCACCCACCAGATTTTTTTAAACTCAATCTGTTAGCTGAGAGATACGAGGATAATTATCTCCGATATTTGCAATACTAATGATCGTCTAAGATTCCATTCCAAATAATAAATACAGCTATAAATTAGAAATATCCTTTCACCCTTCATAATTAGGAGTGCAAACAGATAAGACATATACATATGAATTTGTCATAGTAGGTATAGATATAGATATCATTCAAATACCTAAACTAATCCCATGTTTGATTGAAGTGGATATAAATCTGGATCGAGCATGGATACACATTGGATATGACTACATAATTTTTAAAAAAATGTAGAGGAAGTAAACTGAATATATAGTTTACAAGGTTAGGATAAAAATAGGATACTACATGCATACTATTAAGATATTAATCAGACAAGCTAGATAAGAAAATACAAATCTCATTGTATCCATATTTCAATAGACATATACCAGATATTAATGTCACAGTTAAAGGATAACTGTTTACGCCACTACTTACAAACCATATTTCCCAAACAAAAGATAACAAAAAATTCACAGAATTGTCGGTCACTATTTGAGCAATAAGAGTGAAAGGAATGCAATCTTTTGAACGTCCTACCCAACCTCAAGTGCCACCAGAGGTAAAACCATAAGAGTATACATGCATATTGAAAACAAAATTACCCAAGTAATGCACAGGCTTAAATCCTAAATACATCGAAGTGGTTTGGGATTGCAAAGCTTCAACAAACAAGCAAGTAAGAAACTTCTGAAAATATAACATTGCACTACGGGGATGCTTGGTTGCCTTTATGTGGTGTTGATGCAACAAATGTTGCAGCAATTACATCAATTCTGCCGTTTGGTTCCCTGTAAATGATACAACCGTTGTAACAAAAGTTACAACAAATACTCAAGATCACGCAACTAAAGCTGCAGCCAAATTGGTTGTAAAACCATTTATAGTAACTTTTGTTGCAAATGACGATAATAATGACTACTGCCACGTCATCATAAAAAGCTACATTTGTTACACCAGTTCCCCCCACTCCCTCTTCCTTCCTAGATATGGTCACCACCCCCTTCACCTTCTCTCCTGATCAACATAAACAAAACCCCTCTTGTCACAAGAGCACCTCTTCTCCTGAAAACAAACACAAAACCCCTCCCTCCTCAACCCAATCTCTAGGAGACATTGGTTGCCAATTTCATCGAGTTAACGTCTCTCTTTCTCCTCTTCCCTCACAACTCCCATCTATTTCTCTTTTCCACTTTAAATTTTCATGATTTCCATCCTTTTTTCTAACAATGTATAAAACTAATAAAGCGATCGACTTTTTGAGTTGATTACAATTTTATTCTCTTTAATTGACTCTGGTCTCAGCATTCATTTGCTTCTCACACGTGCATTCTTGTCTCTAGATGCTGCAATTTGTTTTCCCTCACATGCACTTTAGGTCTCATGCTAGTAGTTTACTGTAGGAAGTTTTTCTCTTTGGCACCAAACTCATTTGTCTATGGCACATATTTTCGTGAGCATTTTTTCGTGCTACGAGTAATGATCAGCTCAGTTCAGAATTGAGTTCTAAATAAACCATATTTCTTCTTCCGAAGTTGCAAGTGTGGCACAAGAGATGTATCTAAACGTGTAAGGATTCATGCAGCCAGGAGATGGGTAGAGTGTTGGTCCTATGAATCCAACCAAACATTTTAATTGGTTTTAACTTACCGAGGTGGTATCCTGACCAAAGATCAAGCAGGTGATGGGAGACGATCACTTAAATGTCACAAAGTCCCAACCAAACACTGGATTTGTAAGTCATTTAAGGCAACTAAACACTGAAATTGTAATTACTGCAACATCACTTACAAACAACCAAACATTGTAATTGCAACACTACTTATCGCAACAAATGTCGCATGCAACAAATGTTACATGGTATTTCTATTTAAGGACAACCAAACACCCCCTAGGATCTAGTGGTCTAATGTCTACATCAGCCGATTCAGAACAACTGCACTAGCTATTGATGCATGCCATCAACTCCTAGTACATAGACACTCCTGAGACCACAAACAAGAAGCTAAATAACATTATTCACGTAAAAAGACTTGTGTCTGATGGACCCCCTTTCCAATGTCACAAAAGGCAGTATAATGTAGGAGCTTAATCATCTTTAAAGACATTGCTAGCAATTTCATGGTTGTAAAATATATTATATGTTCAGACTCTCAGTGTCTCCAGCACCAGGACTTCTTCACATCTTATTACAAACAATCAATCGTCCTGCTGATGCCCGATGATAGGACCTTTTTTTTTAGTTTTATATATTACAGTTTATGCCAAAGAATGGAGATAAGTAATGGCCCTCCAGATAGGATTTCCATCATAGAATCTCCTTTTGTCGAATGGACAGCTAGAAATACCCAGTACCGCGTATAATAGCAAGTACAAGCAAACGTGATTCTTAGTGGTCAATCATGTAGTCACTATTCAGTTGTTCAACAAAAACCTTTGGATGTCGCGGGTTTTCACTGTGAAACACAAGAAACGCTCAATTTTTCATGCTCTTGCTACAATCAAACTATCTTCTTCAGATAATTCGTCCAACCAAAGGATAGCTATAATGTCCTAAAGTTCTTTGTAACGTGTGAAGTTTTAACGGGCATCCCCGCTACACAAGGAGCATTGTTCGCCACCACCCGAGAAGCAAAGGAAAAGAGAGTCAAGACGATGTAATCAATATAAGCATAGTGGTCTAGTGACCAGGGCCGAGCTAGTAATTCTTCGATAAAATGGCATTCTTTTTCTTTCCTTCGCTTTGTAAACCAAGTAAACGGCAATGGAAAGAGTGCTAAAAAGAGTGAAAGTTGCCCTTCCTAGTGTTCAAATTGGAGTTTGAGGTTAAATTGGAGTCTCTTACTAGTCCATTTATCATCCTTTTTTGCTAGTTTCCTTCTATCCCCCCCCCCCCCCTTCTATTAGTCCAATGTTTGTGATCAAGTAATGCCAGATGGCACGGGTCAAGTTGTCCTGGTCTGCCGTGTGCTAGCTGCGGCAGGAAGCTAGTCTAGGCATTTATCCGCAAGTGAAAGTTAAAAACAACCAAAATGTCAAGATCCAAATTCGAATTGGTTCCCGGGCCTGGTCAAAGACCAATGTGTTCCCGGCGGCGGTCCAACAAAGAGGCGAAGTAGTGGTCTCTTTCTTTCCATTAGGAACGCTTCGTCCCTACCATCAATTTCTTTGTCCAGATATGGAATTCTCTTCCTGAGCAGCGAAAAATATGTATGAAAAATTCTTTAGAATGATTTGCATGCGTCTAATACGCATCGCTCTCCTATCAGTAGGCCTCTGCCTTCTTTGTGCCTCTTTCTTTGTTTGGCTGGACGGCACCCCACCTCACCTCCCTCCGGTCGCCTACGGTCACCTTACTCAACAATCTATGGCTATTTCGAATAAAATCTTGCTACCTTTACACCAAAATGGATGCTTAATTGCTTAATCTAGGTGACTCCAAACATGGGATGACATGATGAGATATGAAAAGGTTATTCCAAAGTTCTACATTCGTGTTTAAAAAAGGAAGATATGTAGTACCAATTCTGATGTTTGGAGTCCTGTATGAGAAGTAGACTTGAAGCTGATGTCAAGACGAATTGACGTCACGTCATTCACACCATCCTTCCCAAACTTTGAGCTCATTGGCAAAGACGTGTTTTCTGTCCTTTCATAACTTGAAGCAACATTTACAGGCATCTGGGTTGACTTTGCTTCAGGTATTTCCCCAATGAAAGAGGTCATACTAGAGAAGTTTATGTGATGAGGAACTTCTACTACAAGCATGATAACAGGTATCTGCTAGCCAAATATTATGCAAACAATCTATGTCAAGATGGAGTAAAAAGATCATTGTAAATAATATAGTCGAAGAACAGTGAGCAAGAAAGAGGTATTACAGCAGTATTCTCTATTGTTTTAAGTGAATCATTTCTAACCCACTCCTGGTTTGCAAGGTACCTAGCTGCATGCTGGAAAATGGAACCAGGAAAACATAGAACAAACAACAATAGTTAGATGGCATAAAGATCAACAATATCGACACGAAAAGATTTATAGGATACAGCTATTGGCCTTATCATCCGACTCTATCTTTCTCGACCTAATCTAACGATCCACGGGATCTTTTCACCTAAGCTCAAAATATACTTTAAGACACCATCAAGAAACTAACCTTAGTAGGAAGAAAATAAATGAAAACATATGAGAGAGCTAATTGAACTGAAAGTTACCCCCCCACTTTCTGGAGCAAAAAGAAGGTGATAGCCAATTTCTTGTCGTGTTATATACTCATTGATTCAGTGGTCCACAGCCAAAAAAGGCCCTCCAGAAAAATAAGTGTGTATTTCATAAATATAGAGCGTAGCAAAAACTGTTGGGAACACAGCAAAAATTATAGTATCTTAGATCTTACAACGGAAGTTGAACAGAGAAAGAAAAGAAGAACTATTAAAAAAATAGCTGCATAAGCATAATGATTCTCACTGTTAAACCACCAGTTTGTATTGTAATCTACTTATAAGGTTAGAGAACAGAAGTTGTCGGATCATAAATCCATATGGAAAATTCTCTGAAAAGAACTCTTTTCAAATTCTATTTGCAGATGTAATGGTAAGTAAATCAGAGCGGAAGAGGTGACATGCACTGGCATTTGGCATATATAGGGAATAAGGTCTAACAGAATACAAGCATAAAGAATTCAGCATTCAGAGCACAGACTAGTTTTATGTAAACTGGGTCAGCTATGCTATAAGTGTTACAATAGAAGAGAGAGATGGAAAACCCAAATCAATGGTTGTTTCCATTATGCTCTACATATAGGAAGAGATACATACGAGGCAAGCACTCTAGCCAATGTGGGATTAAAAGAAACAAGGTTCGCAATACTAGTATCCAAGTCGTTTTTGTATCCATCCTTCTTGGGAGTATCGCTACGGCAGTTTCAGCAGTTTGGATTGGAGTTTCGAAGTTCTTGGTTTTAGAAACCCAGAAAAATTAAAAGATTTACTAAATTAATAAAAAAAATCATAACAATTAGACATAATTTTATGTATTTTGTTTCCTATTATTTATTAACGGAATAATATGCAAGATTCATGAATACTTCACTGCAATAGATACATTTTTATTTACTTGCTTTTAGACAAAGTACACTCACTTTGCCTCTTCCTGGGAGCCATACTACATTTCAATTATATTATTCATCAATGAATTTTTCTATGCCCGCTTCCTTCTTTACTATGTGAGGACTTTCTTGCTCGTCTTTTTTACAGTAGATAGTTTTTGATGGAATAATTTTAAGATGTATGAATAAATTGTAATTTATAAAGATAAAACTTCGACAAATGGTAATAGTTAGTGTTGATAATGAATATTATAGATAAAATATAGAATGTCGGACATCAAGACAATCAAATGACTGTTAATATTGATTTTTTTGTAGTTCTCTTTTTATTTTTATTTTTACTTTTTGCACAAATGACGAGGAATGAGCTCCAAATGTCAATAACAGCCAGTACCAGTGGAGGTTGGTATTGGATGCCAAAACGATACAGTACCAACGACATTGCGAACCGTGAAAAGTAATGACATGACACTTCACTTATTCCTAACACCCTCTCAAACTCGCAATGGATCAACCAACAAGAGTTTGCTAACGTTAGGTTTGGGATTGCTCATCTTGGTTGCTTCTGCTTATTTATTTATTTTGAAAAGGAGTCCCAAAACTTGTTTGGTAGCAGCTGTTTATCAAAAAACTGAAAAGTTGGTTCAATTTTGGGACATCTTTTGAAAGAAATTTGGAGGTTGCTGTCAAAAGCTGCTTTTGATGTCACTTTTTGGTAAGTGGTAGCAATCCCAAAGAAGGCCTACGTGGAAAGGAGTGACATTGTACTGTGTAAGCTTTGGTGAAGAAGTTAGTCATCTGCAGCTAGGAGGTCACATTGTCACTTATTTTACGTGTCCTTGTATTTTCTTTTGAAATCGAGCACGGCCACTCTCCGAATAACGACACATGCAATTATGTGTCCTCATATTTTCATTTGAAATCAGACACATATACTCTCCGAATAAGGACGTGTCTAGCACTTTTTTATAGTGTTTTTATTTAAAACAAGGATAAACAAATAAAAGGTAAAACATAAAGCATATTTGTTGTGCCATTTTAATTTCATATAAATCAACTACTTATTTCTCATAGATGCAGATATTCAATTATCTAATATTTATGGTTAAAACTTTATATATATATATATATATATATATATATATTGTCATTAATTTGATGTATCCTAGTTTTTTAGAAAAATGAGTATCCTTGTGTTCTTGCGGCATCTTGTACCATGTGTCATGTCCGTGCAACATAGGTAGTAGAAGTTAGAGAGACACATGTCAACAAGAAGACATCTCAACCATGTGATTTCAACAATAGTGGATGTCGTGACATGGCACTTAGCCTCTGCACTAGAACAAGAGCCAATGTCATGTTTCTTAGACTTCCAAAATATCAAATAATTGCGAAGAAATACGCACAATTCAATAGTGAATTTTTACTTATAACTAGCCCAAGCATTGTCATCGTACACTCAAATTCATAAGACTAGGCCAAGTATTGTCATCGTATGCTAAAAGTCATAAAGACAAGGACACAAAAAAGAATAAGGGTCCGGTGATGGTGTCCCAAGGTAGTGTAGAATCCAAAGGAGAGTTGCACAATGGGTAGGACAAGAAGCAGAGACAAACTCTCTTACAGCACAAACTGCATGACAGATATAGAGTCAACTATTGTACGACAAACCAGATTGCCAACCAGCTAGAGATATCAAGAGGGATCATGCAGTGGCTGATCATGTAGTGGCTCTCCATCATCATCATGCGGCTGCTCTACGTTCAACTCCAAAGGAGTGGACTAAGTGCGGGTAACAGTAGAATCGAACAAGAATCTCGACAATAAACTTGTTGGGACAAAAGATGGTCATGTGGAAAGTGGTCCATTTCTAACCTAAATAGCAAAGAAGGACAAGGTCTTTCATCGCAAACTGGCAATACAAGTGTATTTGACTTGCATAATGTGATATGAGTCTCTACAAGTGATGTCCATATCATCCACATAAAGCAAAAGTAGAGTTCCTGATAGACTGATGAACATGGTTAAATCATTTGAACTCTTGGTGGATCCAGCAGCTTGACTAGCATTGCTAATCAGAAGAACCATGCTCTGGAAGCCTGCCTCAGGCCGTAAATCACTTTACGGAGAAGATGGACACGTCCTGGTAATTGAGGAAAACCACGAGGAGGCTTAGACTTGGTTAAAATTGAGGTAAGGGTTGGGTTAAGGCTAGGGTGAAAAAAATTAGCAGATGATAAAGTGACAAAGATCCAACACCGTGTTAGAATATATAAAATGGAAAACACAAATGAAAGATTGTGTCTACAGGCTCAAGGCCAACTATATATAGAAAGCAATACATAGGAGACTAGCTACTCTAGCCAATGTGAGACTAAAACAAGCATAAGAGTCGAAAACACTATACAATGGCATGATACTTAACATATTTTAACAAGAAGAAAAGCAGTGTACCACTGTGGCCCTATGATGTAAAGTAGCATTCATGCACTAAAACTTTTTGGCAGAGTGACAACTAGAATTACCTGAAGGCATGTTTCCTTAATGCCGTTGCGGCCTTCCAGAATTCCAGCTTCTTTGATGGGTTCCTGGCATACAACTTGGACCATCAGCAATGTTATATACTTATATTACGTTGTTTCATTGTACACTCAGTCCAGTGGGTGTTACTAATGAATCACACTATGCAGCATTGCAATTGTGTGGCAAACTGGAAATTCTGCTTACCTGGCCACCCGATCAAATTTTCTCACCTGGTTAATCACCGTTAATGCGATTTTTACTAATCTTTTTCCACGAATTGATTCTATGTAGAAAGTAAAAGAATACTTCAGCAATATAACATGTATGACTCACCAAGTTTCGCACTGGTGGAAGAGAAACTACAAGATCCACATCGCTAGTAGGAAGAGCTAAACCAGTTGCATTGGAACCAAATACATTTGTGCGAGAGCGAGGCCAAAGGACCTGAAGAGATCGTGTGACCCTCTTGATAGCCCAAGTAATATAGGGCTTCTTGATCAGATTGTCAGCAGTGACCTTAGATTCCAATTAATGATGAACCAGCGGTTAAAGCCAAGTCGATAGATAAAAGCACACTTTCAAGATTGACAAAACGCAACAAAAACTTGAAATTGTGGTTAGGTTTAGTAAGCTTGAGAGACTACAACTGCAGTCTTTGTGCACTGTAGTATATAAAACTATCGTAAACCATGATCAGATGCTATGTGCCTAAGAAAAAGCCAAAGTTTAGACCAATAAATAAGTTACAAACAGCAGTTGACACTAACAAGGCATCTTTTACATTGTATTTAAACAAGGAGATGTATAAATGAAATAAGAGGTAGTTAAAGCAACCATACCTGTTTGCAGAAAAGATCAATTTCCTCATGAAGAACATTGTGCATCAAAGATAGGGATGCCTTATGAGGACAACTCAATTGATCAGGAGGTTGCACAGGCAATGTAATATCTGGCTGCAAAATTATAATCTCCATCAAAACTCAGATCATCAGCAAGAAGCATTAGTTGTCAGAAATTAGATCAAGGTTAGATCGAACAGTGAACATCAAAGATGATGGCTTACATGTTCCTGGTCAAGAGTTAATTGGGAAAATGTGATGAGGTGATCCTGCAGCAATGATCCCTCTACAGATTGTGCCACTGGAGTGCCAGCAAGCCCTTTGGTTCCCCATGATGGCAAAACAACTTCAACACCTTCCAAACAAGGGCGAGGATCCTCGGAAGTACAATCCTCATTGTACCAACTTCTCACGCCACAATGCCTAGGACTCGAGCTACCAGATCTGACTATCGGAAAGCCTCGTTTTCTGGATTCACCAACAGGAGAAGGTGGAGGAGGCCGAGGCACTCGAGGAACACAGAGTACAACAGGTGATGGAGATCGCTTGATTCGAGGATGATCCCACTTGGTAGAAGGTATACATGGACTCCTATGGTTAAGCTTTAATTCTGATCTTGACCCATTCCTTGAAATATTTGGAATAATAATAGGACGCAACCTAGGATACGGAAGAGAATCTCCTTTTGCTCCTTCAACACCACCAGGTAAGTTACTCAAAGATATAGAAACATTCTCATCAGGATCATCTATTATCGATGATGAATGCAGTATCTTCCCGCCATCGTTTCCAGACATAGGATAAACAATTTTCTGTTGTCCAGATCCCAATGGATCAAATGGTGAACAAAACGGAGCAGCAGGTGGAGACGCCAGACCAGCTGTATTATAGGGAGTAGGCAATCCAGGCATACCAACCATATCATCAATAGCTCTGTTCAGATCTGCTTCGTACCAAGCCCATGAGCCATCTTCTGAACTGTGAGAAGGTGGACGCGAGAAGCCAGTTCCTCCATGTTCAGCAGGATTCCAGTACATAACACCACCACCAAAAAATTGATTATAATCTCTACCAAAAAATGCACGAGTCTCAGATTCTTCTTCTGACAACCAATAACTCTCAGCATCATCAGCCAACTCAGATGCACTTTTCGTATCATACACATCACAAACGTCACCAGAATGCTTTCTGTCACTCTCGGTAGCAGCCCCCTTAACTTGCATTCCACAGGCAGCATGTGCAGCAATACTTGAGCAAAAGGACGGGAGAAGGGGTGGGTCAAAGCCAGAATTATAGCTAATGGTTGCTGTCTGACTCAACCTACCACAACTTTTCACCACCGGAGGCCAGTCATAGCTCATGGGTAAAGTTAAAGAAGGCAACATTCGGCAGCTCTGTACACCTTCACCTGGTGAATTTCTTGCCTTCTGCCTTGACGACAAGGACGGACGAAAATGATTGAGTCGTTTGTGACCAACTTCTAACTGTAATATGTCTGTAGTAGCAGGAAGATGCCGCGAACTAAGAGATGTTAGATTAAGTGGAGTTATAGTTGGCCACTCGTATGATGTGCCTCCCATGGAATTTATATGATTACAGGTATAGCGCCCACTGTCATCATTCTGAACTCCTGCACTTTTATCTTTTACAACAGCATGACCAGAGTTTGGGGGAACATACTGTGAAGTTCTATCACCTGTAAGAATAGGAAGCTCATGCTCAGTTGAACTTGCAACATCCCTTGTAGGCAGAGGAGGGCTTGTATTATCACATGCTGTGCTTCCTGAACAACTTGTGAGGGGGTAAATTTGCTTATCAATGATTATATTACTGTTAGTTCTAGAAGGACACAAAGATACTGTCCGTTTAATTGTTTCATCATCTGCAACACATGGTAAAACATGCTTCATAATACCATTTCCAAATCCATTAGAAATTGAACAGTCCTCACCAAAAAAACAGCTATCTGCAGGATGAAGAGGTTGATTGAGTCGGGTATGGTCAGTCATTTTTTTATTGCCCCTTACTATTTCATTAGAAACACTGCAACAACTTAATATTGGCGAAAGATCGTTCCGGACAGCAGAATCACTTGATATTGGCTTTACCATTGGAGTATCAACTGATCTCACAGATTTTGCCTCTTTGCGCCTCTCTGCAGCAACAGATGAAATAATACTCTTTTTGTTCTTGCTAGGACTAACAACTGCTTTTGAAATGGGGTTCTTAGGTTTTGCTCCTTTTCCTTCAGTTTTCTTCTTATCAGCATGGCCTTTGCAATCAAGCCCACCAGTGGCATGCCCCTACACAGTAATACTGTATACATAATAACCGAACCATGGGAAAATGATACAACAGAAGGAACAACTTATATGTAATCATAGAGTTTACCTTTCCATGGTCTTTTGGCAGCACATGGTAATTAACTGTACCTTTCTTCTGATTAGTTGCAAGAGGAAGTTTGTCCACTTGATGACAATAACTATCACCCTTCACACAGTCATTCCTGTGCTCGGTATTCTGTGAAATGAATTGGATAAAATTGGGTTTATAAGGGAAAGTGGAAGTCAATTAGAAGTAAAGGTAATAGATCATGTGGTAATAATCAGAACAGGAGATGTACCATGGAAGGTTCTTGCCATGTAGAATTAACTTTGGGCTTCGGCAAAGAGTTTAATCCTTTTGAATTTCGAGATTTCTTCTTCCCTTTCCGGCAAGCAACAGTAATCTGCTTTTCTTCAGTCTTATTCGGGAGGGTCTTTAACTTCTCATCTCCTATGAGCTCCTGATTAATATGCTCAATGGAAACTACCATGATGAGTCCTCGTAGCTTCCTCGATATAAGATCAGCTACAGTGAGAGCAGCACTTAATCTAGTGAAAAATAATCTCTCTTTTTCAACCATATTTAGCTGACATGCTTGTAGGATAGCACATATCTCCTGCACCAGCACCAATTTGTTCAATTGTTTGGCCAAGTAATGTGGCATACCAGAATATGGGATGGTATCTGTGCAAATATCTGATTCTCTTTTCGAGAAAAACATATTTGAATTCAGACCAGACACATTAGGATCAAATCTCAGTGGCAGTTCACTTCCAATCTTTACGAAACTAGATTTGTTCCTCGACCCTATCTTTGGTACCTCAAAAAACTCTTTGGCCTGGAAAAATTACATGTCCAAATATCAGCACAGCAATTGTACATAAAGAGGAGAATCTTAGACAGGATATATCAGTTACTCTCTAATGTTGTCTATTCAAGTGATGCCTCGGCAATTTTATCAGTACAGCGCAATGGGATTCTTAGCTTTGCCTTTGTGCAATTGTCAGACACGAACAAAGGATAAAATATAACCATCAGAACACTGCCAAACTGGTGATGACTATTGTGGTACATATGAATTTTTTAAGATAATGAGTCAAAAAGGAATATGTTGAACCTATTGGATATGCCAAGTTGAAACTTTCACAAGGTCAAGAGCCAACATAATAGTGATGCTTGCAAGCTACTGTTTCTTCTTTGTTTATATCCGTCGTGAAGACAGACGGCTTCAGTTACTAGTTATAGGGTTTTAGGTGAATATGCTACTAGAAATAAATATGGATTGAATGTGTTGTCTCGCAATCCCTTGACCTGTTTGGCTTTGACCCGCTTCAACAGGTTTTATTGTGGCGACCTGAATCGAGGAAATATTACAAGGTTAGCATGGCTGTTTAGCTATTATGCCATCATATCTGAAACTGGCATGCAAGATACTGAGATATTGGTTGTATTTGGTGGTTAGCGTTTGACAGCATTTAAGAGCCATAATTATATTCCTTTTTTATATTCTAGTGGATTTCTTCTCCAGCCTTTGGTGGTTGATGTAGACCAAGAGTTGGTTGAACCACCTGAAATTGATGTTGTGATGTAATTTCTCATCTCTGCTTCCTATTTCTGCTGATTTCTGGTCTTGGTCGTAACCGGAAGGATAAGTACTTTCCTATATGTTTGCTTCTACAACCCGAATTGAGCTGCATGCGAAAGAAGAATTAACGCACTGACCTTGAAATATAACTCATAAAGGGCGGTGTTGATTTGGAAGTCACCAAAATCTAGTGTTTTAAAAAGCTTAAGGTGTGTCTATAATACCTGCCTTATATATAACTGAGGAACAATTTTTGAATGCTGTGAAGGCACAATCATTCATTTAAGGGTATACACAAAAGGGTTTACAGCATATCAACCTCAAGTTCTGTTGCTTTTAAACCAACATTTACCCTTGCATTATAGCTGTTTCTTTGCATGCCCTACTGTTTCTAAGTGTTTTGCCTAAATGTTGTTTTCCTATAACTAGTAGCAAAAATTAACTTTTAGACACATGTTAATAAAATTTTGTTTGGTATATAGCCACTCGGCTTGGAAGTAACCCCCCCCCCCCCCAAAAAAAAACAAAAAAAAAGGGAGTCATGCTTTGAAAACCAGAACTCAAATGGCTATTTTATCCCTTTAAGGGGTGGTTTGGTTGGCTGAAAATGCAACTACAACAACATTTGTTGCGACATTTACTCCAATTACGGTGTTTGGTTAGCTGTAAATGGAGTCATTAATGCAACAAAAGCTGTATTACATACATCAATTCCTGCAGCATTTCTTGCAGCCATTTTGGTTGCAAATCCAATTAGAGCAGCAGATAATGCTGCATAGGAAATTCCAATTCTAGGCAACCAAACAACCCAAGTGTATTTCTTCATAAAGCCATTAGAGCATCTAAAGATTATTGATAAATGCCAAGAGACAGGTGTATTAATTGATAAATGCTAAAAGATCGGATTTAATTGACTAGAGACTGAACAAAGAGTATACGTGAAAATAAACCCAAACACATGAGGGTATATATTCACAAGGCAATAATAAATATATATAGGAAATATCTGCATGATAAAACCCCTACATAAAAATATGTGTTTCCCCGCTTATTTATAAAAAACAATAACAAATCCCATGTGCAGTGTATGTTCCAATAAGGAGCAGCGATAAGATAATAGCTAAAGGAGCTGTTAGGACTAGAGGTAGGCAAAAACGAACATGGATTGAGGTTTTAAAGAAGGATATGCTTTGTGTTACTGTTACAAAGGATATAATCCTTAAAAGAGCTGAATGGAAGAAAATGATTCAAACAGTCAACCCCCAAAAATTTGAGACAAAGGCTTTGTTGTTGTTGTTTTTTAGCAACAAATCCCTATCCCAATATTTTGGGACACGCTATTTGCATCATTTTCTTTCATTAAGCTCTGCTAAGAGCTATGTCCTATCTAAGTTAACAAAAACCGTATTCCCAAGTGCTATCTAAGTTGACAAAAAACATATCCTCATTTATGGCCTTAGTTCAAGTTTGTTTAGGTCGATTCCTAGTTCTAGCATCTCCTTTAACTAATATATTATCACTGCTAACCCCATGCATCTATTGATCTATGTTGCACATGTCCAAATCATCTGAGATGATTTTCTCTCTTATTATCCTCAATCGGCTTGAACTCCAACTACCCACGAGTACATTATTTCTTATCCCTTTTTTTATGTATTGTCCCTTATCTATGTTACATGGATACTCCTCGGGAGAACCGTATCCCATAGTTTAAAAAGGAGGAAAGGATGTTCAAAGCTGAAGCGCGAGACGCAAGACAAAATTACAAGCCTTATTAAAGCAAAGCACACACTTATTGGAAAAGTTTATTTATACAAAAAAAGTTTATTTATACATCATGTGTAATAAATATTTCTTCTATGCAAATGAGCACTAAATTGTTGATACTTTATTGTTTTCCTTTTTAGACAATAATATAATTAATTCATCTTTTTTGTTTTGTCCACGGTTAACAATAGGCAATAACATACTGATACTTTAACACTCTAATAGCAGTAGTGAAAGTCCAAATTAAATGAAAATTTGAATTTAAGTATTATATTCAAATGGTCAATAAAAATTAGAGTAAAAGTAACATGTAAAGTAGAATTTGTGTGAGATGTGTCTCAAGTGGGCTTGAATCTTGCCAGGAGGCATTATGAAGCACGATCCTCATGAAGGGCACCTCTTTCCACCAACATAAACCTTAACGGATGAGCCTCGCACCTGAGGCGCGTCGTGGGCACGCTTTTTCACAACTATGTCGTACTCGTGCAGCATCTATGTCCGATGCAATACTTCCTTGACACTCTTGTCAGATATGGCTTGCACATGTCAAGGCTCTAAAAGAACCCAAAACTAATAGGTGAAGTGATTTTAGTATATTTGTTATCGTGTCAAACGAACTTGAGATATGAGAATTCAACATTTATTGACAATGAATCCTCTCTAGAACTTTAGGCATGTTTGGCAAATGGAAATTAAGAGGAAAAACTAGAAAAGTGTAGGAAAGTGAAGCTAGTTTCCATTTAGTTGCTTGTTTTGAAATTGGAAACTAGTTTAGAAAACTTATAGGACCCACAACCAAAGTAGAAAGAGCTAGTCATTCTAGTTTACATCCAAATAGATGAAAATTCATGGGGTCGTGAGAAGCAATAATGATTTCTTCATTTTTATTATTTATTTTTGAAAAAGTTCACATCCATTTTTTGCTAAAACTTTTTTGTTACCATGACATTATTGGCTACAAGTTTCTATCTTATATTTCTACCAAACAAACAACAATCTAAGTTGGAAACATAGTTTCTATAGGTTTCTAGAAACCAATAGAAACTAAGTTTTGAGTTTATAAAAGTTTCCATTCACTAAACAAGCCTTCTTGGGACCTAGTTACGTCCCAAACATGCTTATATATAGTTATTATCAACATATAATGTATACAAATATGTTTTCATATGTCAATATAACTGTATTCATGTCGTAACCGTATCCAAAAAAATTTAACTTACCGTATTCTGAATGAAGATCATGTCTGCAACCGAATCTGTGTCTATGCAACCTAGCCTCTCATCCATCTTAGCATTCTCATTTCAGATATGGTCATTTTCTGGACTGATGTTCTTTAATTGCCCAACATTCCATTCCATTCCATAAAACAATAATAATTCTCATATTTTAGTGGAGCCACAATTACCATTCAAAGACCTTCATCCAACTAATCATGTCAAATAGGTAAGTTTCTTATTTAAATGGGTGCAGAAAAAAACTACATTTTATTACTAAATACTGTGTAGGAGGAACGCACATAAAGATGTACTTTTTCAAGAGGCCGTAGCAGAAAAATGCTACTAATTTGACAATTACCAGAGAATTCACCGTCTTCCCCAAGAAACTGGTACAAAACCCCTTCCTCCGGACCGAATCCAACTTCTCCCACCAATCCACACACCCCTTCTTCCTCCGCAACGCGCCAGCAGCCACGCCCCCCTCGGGCTCCTCCTTCCCCCTCCCGCCCTTCCCCTTCCTCCCGCTGCCGCCGCGGCGGCGGCTTCCCCTCCACGCCAGCCTCAGCACTACCTCCAGCCGGTTTGCCACGAAGGCCTCCAGGCTATAATAACCCTTCTCCTTCAACCACCCCAGCTCCGCCCACTCCTTCTCCAGCTCCGCCCCCTCCTCCTCCCCTCTCAAGAACCTCCCACCGGACACCCCGTCCATCGCCTCCACGAATTGGTCGACGTTATCCACGAACCGTTCGTCCACCGTGACCGAATCCAGATCCTCCTCGCTATTCGATCCGAATAGGAGCAAAGAGTCGGAGATTAAGAGATCGCCGGGGCTCGCGGAGCGGGACAGGAGGCCGCGGGATCGGCGGAAGCAGAGGGAGGGGAGTGAGCGGTCACTGGAGGAAGGGAGGTCGGGGAGGAGGAAGAAGGAGCCGTGGCCGTCGGATTGGAGCCTGGAGCTCATCTCCAGTACGATACCAAGGAATTTGGTGTCGGTTAGGGCGAGGGTTGATTGTCGGTGGGATGGGGAGAGGGAGGAGAACCATCGGAGGATGAAATTTCTAGGGTTAGGATTAGGGTTAGGCTTAGGGTTTGGGAGAGAGGAATTGTAGAGTGAGATGTGGGCGGTGAGGGCGTCAATGAGCTGTTGGGACTCCATGGGAGATGGGAAGCGGGAAACAATGGGCGTGTACTGTGTAGCAGGGGAGCAGAGTTTTGGTGCTGCCCGATTTCTCGACAGTTGTGTTAGGCTTTTTATAAAGGCACTGCATATTTTTATCAGGACTAGCCTATTTGTAACTTTATATTATTTACAAATTTGTCATTGAAAAAATTTATTAGGGCTATCCCACTCTTTGATATAAAAGTCACTTTTTTTTCTTTCTATTTTTTCCCTCTTCTTCTTCCTCAACCCATCCAAGAAGAAGAAGAAGAACAACAACAACAACAACAACAACAACAAAAATATTAAATCATAATATTGTGGAAACCCTAATATTGTTATCCCTATTTTTTTTCTCATTTTCAATTTCGATGGCACCCAAAGGCTCCTCATAATATACAAACCCTAATATGGGAGGAAACCCAATATTGTTGTTCAACTAGTGCAAACAAGGACTGTCCAATTTTCTGGCAGTCCAACAAACTGAATGGACTGCCAGAAAACTGGGCAGTCCTAAGTCACAGCATGTGAAACAAAGGACTGCCCAATTTTCTGGCAGTCCAACAAACTGAATGGACTGCCAGAAAACTGGGCAGTCCAAAGTCACAGCATGTGAAACAAAGGACTGCCCAATTTTTTGACAATCCTACATACAGTAAGGACTACCAGAAAACTGGGCAGTCCTAAGTCACAGCATGTGAAACAAAGGACTGCCCAATTTTCTGGCAGTCCGACAAACTGAATGGACTGCCAGAAAACTGGGCAGTCCTAAGTCACAACATGTGAAACAAAGGACTGCCCATTTTTCTGGCAGTCCTTACTGTATATAGGACTGTCCATTTTTATGGCAGTCCTGAATACAGTAAGGACTGCCAGAAAAATGGGCAGTCCTTTGTTTCACATGTTGTGACTTAGGACTGCCCAGTTTTCTGGCAGTCCATTCAGTTTGTAGGACTGCCAGAAAATTAGGCAGTCCTGGTCGACGCACAGTTTTGTCGTTCGTGCATACTTGTGTTTAATTTAAATGAGTAATTTTTCACTCCAAATGTAGTTTAATTCAAATGGACTACAGACAATTGAAATAAACAATATAATGGATGCTTGAATTTTTCAATTTAATTTCTAGGATTTTGGAAACAAATAGAGAAAGAATTTGGGTGTCATCGATCTTCTTGAGAAGAAAATTTAGAAGAGAAGAGGAAGAAGAAAAGAAAATTTCTAGGGTGGAAGAAATTTCTAGGAATTTTCAAATTAACTTCTTGCTTGGGGATGGAGAAATGGTGGAGGAGAAGAGGAAGAAGAAGAAGAAGAGAGGAGTTAGGGTTTAGGAAGAGAGAGAATTTTTTTTGCAAATGAGAGAAAAATTTTAGATTTAGGAGAATTTTACTTTGGGACAGCCCTCTGATCAAATAAATGGACTGTCCTGAGTAAAACCCAAAAAAATTGGGCTAGCCCCAATTCGGGCTAGTCCCGATCAAAAAAGGCAGTGCCTTTATCAAATGCCTTGTGTTATTGCATGCTTGGACCCCTTGTTAGAGCATCATTAGTAGTTGGGACTCTCCAATGCAATTTGGAACCCAAAATTTCAAAAAAAAAGGTAAATATAGAATGGGTTGGGTTTGTATGAGAATAGTAGAAAATGATAAAGTGAGCTCCGGTCCAAAAAATTGTGTGGTCAAAAATTAATGTAGGAAAAAAATAATATAAAGTTTAGAATCTAGAAAGTTGGGCTCCAAATTGGAACTTACTATTCTACAAAACGAGTTTCTACAATCTAGAATCTAGAAATTGGGAGGCCCAACCCTTAGCACCCATGGATGGGTTGGGACCGAAATTGTAGAAATTGGGACTAGGAATGAGACTTATTATTCTACAAAATGAGCTCCTACATTCTAAATCTAGAATCTAGAAAATGGGATGGGCCTTACTAATGATGCTCTTAGCAATCACCCGAATAATATGGCTAATTCTAAGGCATTTTACATTTGGTTTTTCCTAAGGGCACCACACTTTTTATTTGGGAGCAGTCCAAAATAGTTCAAAAAAATTACAAGTTTACTACCCATTTTTTTACTTGGGGGCAGCCCAATTTTCTCCAGCAAGTGGGACTGCCAACGTAGTGACAGTCCTAGGGCTGCCAGCAAGTTGGCAGTCCTCACATAAAGGAGCAGTCCTAACATAAAGAATAACTGTCAACCTAACTGCAGTCCCTCCATGGACGAATACACCCAAACAAAAAGCCATCGAGAAAGAAAGAAAAGAAAGGTTGAAGAAGAAAGAAAGGGAGCGGTGCCGCCTCGCGAAGGAGGCCGTCCAGTCCCGCCACCACCTCGCTGCAGGGAGCGGTGCCTCCTCGCGAAGGAGGCCGTCCAGTCCCGCCACCACCTCGCCTCCGCCCACCTCGCCCCCGCTCCCATGCCACCCCTACGTCGTCCGCCACCACCTCGCCTCCGCCCACCCGTGTGTTGGGAAAGAAGCGCGGAAACCTTTCCCCAAACCGGAGAGTACCTGCGAGAGGACCGAGCAAACAACGCACGAACCCAAAAACAAGCACACAAAAAAAACAATCACGCAGACACAGAGAATTTTTGACGTGGAAACCCTTGCGGGAAAAAAACCACGGGACGATCGGAGTCCAACCCTGAGAAGCCTCCACTAATGGAATAGAAGAATTACACCCTCTACAAACTCCTCCCGATCCAAATCGGATCCCCACAACACTCAGAGACAAGAACAATGATCACAAGGCTACGAAGAACGAGAACGACGAGTAGAGATTACCCGAAACACGATCTCCTTCGAAAACGACCTTCAATCCTCCGTCTTCTTCTCTGAAGTTGCAATGGCACTCTTGCCTCCTTCTCTCTCAAACTTGTGTTGTCCAATGCGATAATACAATAATGAATTAGGGTTGAGAAAACTCAATATATCTCCCTAATCCCGCAACCAACCTGGACCGTTGGATTAGATCCAATGATGAAAACTCATCCTGAAATCCGCTTCAGCCCCCCGACACACAGAGTTCGGCCAGAACTCTGTGTGGGGCAACCAGCACTGGATGGCCAAACCCTGGAACGGCCAGACCGAGTTCGGCCAGAACTCGGCCTGGGACCGAGTTCGGCCCGAACTCGGCAGACTTGGTCCAGAACCCCCTTTGGGGCAGCAGCAGCAGCAACAACTACTCCCGAGCTTCTCCGACATCGGACGGCGCTCGTCGCACTCCGGGATCTTCTCCACATAGGTTGGGAACCCCACCCACTCCAACAAATCTCCCCCTTCATAACTATGGGGAGGACGTCGTCATCCCGACGATCTGCCTGCAGTACTCAAACTTCCCCCTTGGTAGAATCTTCGTGAACATATCAGCTCCGTTGTCATCTGTATGCACCTTCTCAAGCTTCGCGTCCTTCTTCTCAACCACATCCCGTATCCAATGATACCGAGTCTCGATGTGCTTGGACCGGCTATGAAACGTCTGATTCTTCACAAGATGGATAGCACTCTGACTGTCGCAAAGCAAAGTATACTGCTCTTGCTTCAATCCTATTTTCTGCAACAGCTTCTTCATCCACAACAGCTCCTTGCAAGCCTCCATCGCCGCAATGTATTCCGCCTTCGTCGTCGACAAGGCAACACACTTCTGCAACCGCGACTGCCACGACACTGCTCCTCCCGCAAACATCATCACGTAGCCTGAAGTCGATCGCCTCGTGTCTACATCTCCAGCCATATCAGCGTCGGTATACCCAACCAGCTTCGGCTCGTCACCACCAAAGGAAAGTCTCCAACCAGCAGTGCCCTGAAGATATCGTAGAATCCACTTGACCGCACTCCAGTGTACCCTTCCAGGATTCGAAAGATACCTGCTAACCGTACCAACTGCATGAGCAATATCTGGCCTCGTACACACCATGGCATACATAAGGCTTCCCACAGCTGAAGCATATGGAACCCGCTCCATATCTTCTTTTTCGTCCTCGGTAGATGGACACTGCTCCTCAGTGAACTTAAAGTGAGCCGCGATGGGGGAACTCACTTTCTTCGACCCGTCCATCCCGAAACGCTGAAGTACCCGGTGAATGTACTTCTTTTGGGACAAGTGTAGCAGCTTGGACTCTCTCTCTCGGCTGATCTCCATCCCAAGAATAGTCTTCGCTGCGCCCAAATCCTTCATAGAGAAGGCCGCGCCCAGTTGGCGCTTCAACTCCGCTATCCTAGTGGCATTCCGACCCACTAATAGCATATCATCAACATAGAGCAATAAGATGATAAAATTATCATCGGCAAAATACCTCACAAATGCACAATGGTCCGACGTCGTCCGTGCATAACCATGCTCCCCCATAAACGACTCGAACTTTCTGTACCACTGCCTCGGAGCCTGCTTCAGACCATACAAGCTCTTCCTCAACCGGCAGACCAAATGTGACTTGCCCTTCTCACAGAATCCCTCCGGCTGCTCCATGTACAACTCCTCCTCAAGATCACCGTGGAGGAACGCCGTCTTCACGTCCATCTGCTCGACCTCCAAGTCGAAACTGGTTGCTAATGCTAGCACCACCCGAATAGACGAATGCTTGACGACAGGCGAAAAGATTTCATCATAATCCACGCCTTTTTGCTGATCGTAGCCCTTGACTACCAGCCTCGCTTTGTATCGAGGGCGAGTAGCATCATCCGTCTGCTTCACTCTGAACACCCATCGATTTTTCAAAGCCTTCTTGCCCTTTGGCAACCGCACCAGATCATAAGTAGAATTGGTGTGCAAGGAACTCATCTCCTCCTGCATAGCCACCATCCACTCCTGCCTGTGTTCGTCTTCCATAGCCTCTGCGAAACTTTCGAGCTCTCCCCCGTCAGTCAGTAGCACATACTCATCCGGCGAGTATCTCGTAGATGGTCGACGATCCCTGTTGCTCCTTCTCAGTGGAGCCACTGGTGCTGGCTGTATACCGACAGCCTCCTCCCCTTCAGGAACTACCTCTCCGGCATGCTCATCCTCCTGAGGGACACCCTGACCACCATCAGCAGGCTGATGATCAAGGTTGGGAGCAACTCCATGTACCGGCTCCCCCATAACTGGATCCTCTGCGATGTCCTCTGGAAACTGTTCGAAGCGAAATGACTCTAACTCAGGCAATTCCTCAGCCTCAGAAGGCGTCTCGGAATCCTGAGTGTTGGTCATGGTCTGATCCTCGACGAACACCACGTCCCTGCTTCTGTAGAGCTTTCCTTCCACTGGGTCGTATAGTCTATAGCCAAACTCATCCCGACCATAGCCGACAAAGACGCATCGCCTCGTCTTCGGCTCAAGTTTGGTCCTCTCGTCCTTCGGTACATGCACGAAGGCCTTACAACCAAACGCCCGCAGGTGACTGTATGACGGCTCCTTGCCGTACCATACTTTGTCAGGCACATCACCCTGCAAAGGAGCACTAGGAGACAAATTAATAATATAAGCAGCTGTGAGAAGAGCCTCACCCCAATAACTGCCCGGCAAGTTTGCTTCTGACAGCAAACACCGCACCCTCTCCATCAGTGTCCTGTTCATGCGCTCCGCTACACCATTGAGCTGAGGTGTCTTTGGCGGAGTCTTCTGGTGTCGTATCCCTTGCTCTCTGCAATACGCATCAAAGGGACCGATGTATTCGTCGCTATTGTCGGACCGAACACACAACAACTTCTTGCCCGTCTCCCTTTCAACGGAGGCCTGAAACTCCTTGAAAGTAGGCAGCACCTGATCCTTGGTCTTTAAGGCATAGACCCAAACCTTCCTGGAACAGTCATCAATAAAAGTCACAAAGTAAGAAGCACCACCAAGAGATTTTACCTTCATAGGACCGCAGACATCCGAGTGAATCAACTCGAGCAACGCCGGCTTCCTCGAACTTGGGTGACTCTGGAAAGACACCCTACTTTGCTTCCCAGCCAAACAGTGCGTGCACTTCTCCAACTTTGTAGACTTGAGCCCCGGAATCACCTTCCTGTTCACCAAGTAGCTCATCCCCTTCTCGCTGATATGGCCGAGCCGCCTGTGCCACAACTCGGTAGACGCGTCACTGACTGCGTTCACCTCATGTGCCCCCTCTGCGCTCCCCTCCATATAGTAGAGACCGGACTTCTTGCTTCCTCTGGCAATCACCATCGAACCTCTGGAAAGCTTCCACTGACTATTCCCGAAGAGACTGAAGAATCCCTCGTCATCCAACCTTCCAACCGACACCAGGTTGAAACGGATATCAGGGACATGACGAACATCCTTGAGAACAAGAACCGCACCCGTCTTCGTTCTCAAGTGCACATCTCCAACGGCAACCGCCTTCGACACATCTCCGTTGCCCATCTTCAACACGCCACAGTCGCCTGTCGTGTAAGTGGCAAACAGTGTCCTATTGTGAGATACATGTGCTGAAGCCCCTGAGTCCACCAGCCAGGAATTGTCATCGCAGGCGAGGTTAGTAATGACCTCATCACCTACGACGATCACATCGCCTCCATGCACCGAGGCCGTCGCTGTAGTGTTCTCTTCTTGCTTCCCCTTGTCGCCCTTCTTCTCCTTCTTCCAAGCGAAACAATTCCGCTTGATATGGCCCTTCTTACCGCAATGATAACACTCTGAGTCCTCGTACCGACCCTTGGACTTCCCCCTGCTCTTGTCTCTGCCACCACCTGGACCCCTGCTTTTGCCCCTTCTGCGGCTCTCTGAAACAAGTGCCTCTGAGTGGTGGGATGTGGATGAAGTGCCCTGAGAACGTCTCCGCATCTCTTCATTCAACACCCCACTCTTGGCAAACTCCAGACTGACCATGCCCTCTGGAGCAGAAGCGATCATAGATACTCGTACGGTCTCCCACGAGTCTGGCAAGGTACACAGCAGCCACAATCCCTGAACTTCGTCGTCGAACTTGACTCCCATAGAAGATAGCTGGTCAACCACGCCCTGGAACTCACTCAAGTGATCCGAAATAGACGCCCCATCCTTGTACCGCAGACCCATCATCGTTCGGATCAGGAACAACTTGTTTACCCCGGTCTTCTTCGCATACAAGGATTCCAGCTTATCCCACAACGTCTTCGCGTGCTCAATATTGGCAACGTGGTTGTACACGTTCTCATCAACAAACTGCCGTATGTACCCACACACCTGTATGTGCTCGAACTTCCAGTCCTCCTCGGATTTATCACTGGGCCTCTCGGTTACAAACACAGGTAGATGCAGCTTCTTGACAAATAGCAAATCCTTCATCTTGCTCCGCCAATAATGATAGTTTGTGCCATTAAGGTTTACCATGCGCACCGGCTTCGCGTCCATCTCTCCTCTCTGGTTCCTCTGTCAACTCCTGACACCCTTTGAACCCAAAGCTCTGATACCACTCTGTTGGTATCAGCCAGAACAGAACCTTGCTCTGATACCACTGCCTCGGAGCCTGCTTCAGACCATACAAGCTCTTCCTCAACCGACAGACCAAATGTGACTTTTTGACGTGGAAACCCTTGCGGGAAAAAAACCACGGGACGATCGGAGTCCAACCCTGAGAAGCCTCCACTAATGGAATAGAAGAATTACACCCTCTACAAACTCCTCCCGATCCAAATCGGATCCCCACAACACTCAGAGACAAGAACAATGATCACAAGGCTACGAAGAACGAGAACGACGAGTAGAGATTACCCGAAACACGATCTCCTTCGAAAACGACCTTCAATCCTCCGTCTTCTTCTCTGAAGTTGCAATGGCACTCTTGCCTCCTTCTCTCTCAAACTTGTGTTGTCCAATGCGATAATACAATAATGAATTAGGGTTGAGAAAACTCAATATATCTCCCTAATCCCGCAACCAACCTGGACCGTTGGATTAGATCCAATGATGAAAACTCATCCTGAAATCCGCTTCAGCCCCCCGACACACAGAGTTCGGCCAGAACTCTGTGTGGGGCAACCAGCACTGGATGGCCAAATCCTGGAACGGCCAGACCGAGTTCGGCCAGAACTCGGCCTGGGACCGAGTTCGGCCCGAACTCGGCAGACTTGGTCCAGAACCCCCTTTGGGGCAGCAGCAGCAGCAACAACTACTCCCGAGCTTCTCCGACATCGGACGACGCTCGTCGCACTCCGGGATCTTCTCCACATAGGTTGGGAACCCCACCCACTCCAACACCGTGCGCCTCCGCCCACCTCGCCCCCTCCCCGCCTCCGCTTCCCCCCTCTCCGCCCCCGCGCCCATGTCACCCCTGCTATTGCTGCTCGCCTCCCTCCCTCTGCCCTAATTTTTGGGCTGTCCCCAAGCAAATTGTGGGTGCCCCCCAGCAAAATCTCCACCTCCTTGGGCTGCCCCCAAGTAAGGATTGCCCCCAAGTAACAAATGTAGTGTCCTTAGAAAAAATCTTTACATTTTGCTAGGGACTAGTCCAATTTTTTAAAAAAAAATTTACAAGTTTGCTATTCTCATTCCTTACTTGAGACTAGCCCAATTTTTTCAGCAAGTAGAACTGCAACTAAGTTGGCAGTCTTACATTATGTTAGGACTACCAACTTGTTGGCAATCCTAACACAAGTTGACAGTCCTAACATAAAGTAGGTCTGCCAACTTAGTTGCAGTCCTATTTTTCTTCGAACCCGACAGCAGCAGCAGTGGTAGAGGACAAGGAAGACGAAGAAGAAGCGGACGAGGAAGACGAAGAAGAAGCCGTGCGTGTCTAGGCCGGACGGATGCGTCGGCCGTCGCCACTGTTGGAGACCCCCCTCGCCGCCACCGGAACAGGATGATGAAGAGGACGAGGAAGACGAAGAAGAAGCAGATCTCTACCCTCAACTCCATCGACAAGTCCCTCGCCGCCAGATCGGACGACCCCCACTCCGCCTCCCGCCGCTCCTTCATCAGCAACCCCGCCTTCGTCTCCAGGAGGTCCTCTCCCTCAGCGTGTGAGCCCTTATGCCAATTTTTTTTTCCTTAATTTATTGTTATCCTTGGCATGTTATATATATATATATATATATATATATATATATATATATATATATATATATATATATATATATATATATATATATATATATATATATATGCCCTAAACGACCCTTATAAAATTCTATAACTTAGAAAGGGGGTTTCCATGCAAATATTAACTTAGAAGGGTTAGTGCAATTTTATCAATTGTGAAACCTGTTTAGCCGACCCCTTATAGGTTTAGCCTGGAATCAAATTCAAATTATGATAAGAACCTTCCCTCCCTATCTTCAAATCGATCAAGGATAAACCTGATTTCAGTTAAACCAAAATTTTCCTCTATCCAAACCTCTACTTGATCAAACCTAGCATCTCCTAGATATATAGAGGTAGCAGCCGCCCCTCTAGTCTTCGAACCCTAAAACAATTTACTTTTTTCCCTGCTGCGAAAACAATTGAAGAGGAGACCAAGGAGCCAGTCGATCTTCGAAACACTACTTGTCAGGTATTCCTTCCACTTTTAATCTCCTGTCATCAACAAAATAGGATGAGACCTAAGTATATGACTTAATGGTTAAGAGGAATAAATTGTGTTCCCTGTATCAATCCATTAGAACAGGTTATGTCTAAGGTCTTATCTTCGCAAGTGGTCAAATTCGTGTATCCATAGGGTGGGAGTATGCAGGAATAAACCAAGTCTTCATGTCTGATGTACACATAAGTATATCAGAGTACTTTGAGTTGCTATAGTATCTAGATACAGGGGGATTCCTTGTGTCCAGAGTTAGTAGGACAGAAGGCGGGTTTTCCTGTACTTTTTAGAAGCACAGAAACATGTAGGTGCTGCCTACATGTTAAGTTAATTGGGCTAAGATATAGCTTACTTGGATAGGTCTTAAAGGGTAGAACATGGAGGAAGGGATACCTGTTCCATGTCATAGTATCAGGGTACTTGGTGTCTTGTGTCAACAGAGGAATTTAATAGGGAGAGTATCCTCTGTTCTAGGAGTCTGAGAGTAATCGAAGTGCAAATCGATGCAGAGCCTCGACCCGAGTCCTTGTCACATAGGTTGTTTTCCCCAAACACGAGTAAACCATAACAGGGACCTTGCTTCTATATGTAGATACAAATATACGCAATGTGATGAATCTTGATTGTGGGGTTATGGTAGATTATATGAGGACGGCGTCAACTTGTCAGTAGTTTGATCTATGGTGAATTATAATTCTCCCTGGATGTATTGGTCAAATCAGTCTAAACCCATATCCTGTCCACTTCACAGCCTTATATACGGATGTACCAGTTCACACACGAAAACGCTTATGTATCAGACAGTTCACACGCGAATACATTTATGTATCCGTTCGCACAACACCATCTGGCATCAGCCCATAGCCTGCAGCAGTTGCAGTTGGGGAAAACAGGACCACATCTAATAGACCAAAGGATAGCACAATTGTTCAGTATACCCCTGAATCCGGTTGCTTGAGACATAGGTAATGTGTATCAGAGGTTGGTATTAAGGTATCAGCTACGATACGGAGGTATTAGTGAGCAAATTGGATCGGTAGGGGCACCACTAGGACCAGAACAGAGAACCAATCTAGTAGCCATCTCTTCTCCCCTTAGTAAGTAGAGAGTGATAAGCCTATGTTAACAGTCCATTTATGAATTGCAGAATGGTAGAGCCTCCATTCGTGAAGCTGATTTGAACCCATGCTTTTCAGGCCAGAACCTTAACCTGGTACCTTAGACCAATTATGACAGCAGGTATTGCTATTATTGCTGTTGTTGTTTAAGACTTTAAAACGTATCCTCGACAACATTGAACTCTGAGCCACATCTGTACATCCGGGGAGGAAACCAACGTATCAGTCAATAGGCCAAGCAACAGTAGTCAAGAAGAGGAATAGTCTAAGAGAAGTTTCAATCAGCCATGTTAGAGAACAGGGTGTATTAATTGGCTTGGAGGCTAAGAAGTTTCCACCTCCATCGACAGATTAGTGTATTTGCTTAACATTGACATACTTTGAACTTGGTTTCATGCCACTCCTTTTTCTACAGGTAAAAAGGTCTCGATTTTGTGTGCATCTCACTATAGCTGCAGTTCGGTTAATGAATAAGGATGTTAAAGACAGTAAGACTTCATAAGTAAGGGGGGTTCGGTTGCTATTTCAGCCTCACTCCGATTCGCTCACCTATTTTCTCAAGGGAATACATCTACTTATCTTTGCAAGCTCTTGGTGATAGTCTCTATTATCCTGCTGCAAAGCATTTGTCCCATAATTTCGTGGATGGCTAGATGAATCCTTCTCTTTCGTTCATCTCTGTAAGGTCATCCCTTGCTTAACCACCATTTCTTTCGAAATACCTCGACCAGTGTTCTCTCTGCTCTACTCACGTCATTGCAAATTCATAACTATGATCTTGACAATACTCATCAGATTTGGTAAATCTCTCAAGTCAGGTGGCCCTTTCCTTCTTCTGCAGTTCTTTTATATTGGCAGATGGCAACCAGGGGTCCGTAGGCAAGCTTTAGACAGTTAGAGGCAATAAAAAGTACAGGTCTTCCATAACTAAGGAGGAGTATCAAGTAGGTATTGGTTCAAACCTCTGTAGTGCTGTCATTGATGTATATGTAGGTCATTCTTGATTTCTCAGTTCCTGAGATATAGGTTCAATCCAGGTTTGATATATGTTAAAGTCCTTTGAATATTAGGTGTCAGACCAAATTCATGATCCTGTCCTATTGGTTTTTCAGTCATCCTTTGGACATGAGTTCATTCCTAGTATAGAATTGTATCTGTATACTGCATTCATGTTCTGTCTCATTCACTATTGTCCATCTTGTATCGGTTGTTATGTCCTAAGGTCTATTCATTGAGTCAGTCAAGAGGTTATGGAGTAAGAAAGTTTTAGTTTCATGCATTGTACGCGTCCTTAACATTTATATCAGTCTCTGTATGAAGAAGTTAGGCTTAATGAAGTAAATCACTTGTCATAACAACAGTTCGTATTTACCAGTTTTACAAGGAGGGTGGATATCAGTTTCACTGTGGTATTGTACAGAAATCAAGTACTAGTTACACTTCAGTCATTTGATCTTGTTTCAATCCTCTACTATATTGTATCAGTCATACTGATAATGAATTACTCTCCATGGGTATCAGTTAAGATATATAATGGTATGTCCTAGTAACAGGATTTCCGAGATACCAATGAGTACGAGATTCGAACGAGTAGAGTTAGGAAGGGTGTCAAGCATTAATCAGATATCCACCAAGCACATAAGGGCATGGTGTCCTGAGAAATTCGAGTAGGATCAAGAGTGCCCAGGCACATGGGCAAGGCAAGTGAGCAAGTCTATAGATGCAGGAAAATAGGTTAATGTGTAGGAGTGAATAACAGATTGGTACAAAAGTATCTCATATGGGTATGGAAGTAGGTGCCTAAAAAAGAAAACCTTACATGCTAAAATTGAGAGTATAAGGAGCAACGCTATCATTACAGGAGAAGACAAAGAAGGAATTAGTAGACCTAGTCTTTTCAACTAGTAAAAGCAAATCAAAGAAGTTTAGACCTAGGGGCCTAGAAGACCAATGTAGATAGGTTCCTCTTCATTTAAATCTTTTATTGACACGGTGAAACTCATAAAACAGGTTCATTGGACTTTTGACTCAGCACTTGGCCCGCGCCAGCAGCTCAGGACCGCAGGCAAGTATACCTTGCCAACTCGTACAATACAATTTATATGCATGTTCACTTTCTCGCTACTATTCTTTTCCTTACTTTCGTGATTGTTTTATTCCATGTCTTGTACACTCATCCTGTTATGGTTTTACTTTACATGTTTCTAGTTTCTTGTTCCTTTTCGGTTATGATATTTTTCTACCCGTTACACTGTGATAGTCTCATACGTATTGCTTGATAGAGTCGTCTAGTCCTACACCACGATTCCCTCGACTTGACTTGACTTGACATGACTTGAGTAGGACTTGACTTTGACATTCTATAGATTGTGAGTACTTACCTTGACTACGGTCTATAGGATTTTATACTAGGATTGGCTACTGTCTTGGTTGTGAGTACTTGCCTTGACTGCGATTGAGACATTATAGATTGTGAGTACTTGCCTTGACTGCAGTTTATAGCCAGCCCTTTCTAGTATGGCATGCCAGTGTCTTAGGAACCTTGCGTTTAGATCTTGTGTCTTAGTCCATTTTGTCTCGCTGGATATTCTTGATTGTTCCTTACTTCTTGGTATATTTGTACTGTTACATGTTGGCTTGTATATTATGTATCTTGCTAGTCCTCTGAGGACCTGATGATCTCTTCAGGTTTAGCCGGGTATTGAGCCAGGTGCACACGTGTAAGCCCCTGAATTTAGGGCTTGTTTTTTTTTCAATTTTATAAATCAATTATTTTGAATAAATATTATTATTTGATTATTATTCGATTTGATGCTCTCTACCGTGACTTGGATTTCTAGAGCATCAGGGATGCCAGTCTCTGGAAACTTCCTTCTTGGAGTTTGTAGTAGACGAGATTATCTTCACAGTGATATCTCGTGTCCTACTCGAACTTGTTCCCTTGTGCTCTTTTTGCTTCGTGCAAGTTCGGGTTAAATTAGACCATTTTAATTATTAATTGAATTCCCACTCTTTTCCTCGGTCATCATATGCACGTTGCCGTGACTTTTAATTTAGGAGAACCAGACCAGTCGTTTTCTCAGAACCAACTTGTCATGTCTGATCTACTCGAGACGCTCTTCACCCATGACCTTCGTGTCCCACTCATACACTCCATTTTGTGCTCTATTTCCTTCGCACAACTTTCGGTTCAAATTAGGCCAATTAATTATCTACCGTAAAACCTGATTTAAATTCCAATTTAATTTCGGGACCCGACATCGACCCAACCTAGTCGACCCCAAATAGGGACATGGCCCACGCGAAGCCTACTACCCGTCTGACACTTGTGTTCCATTTATTTGAGTCCCCGCATGTAATTTATTTGCCCATGATTATAAACACCTATTTTAATTCGAATATTGCCTCCTGTCCGATTTTGGCCCGACCTGGTTCTACCGAACCCAAGCCCCATGTTGCCCTCTCATGACTGCTCAATTACCCCACAAGATTTTCCTATTTTGAAAATATTTCTTTCTCTCTCTACTTATTAAATATCCTAAATATCTCATGTGTATATATTTTTTTTTTTACATATATATATATATATAAATATCTATTCTCTCCCTCTCTAAATATCTAATTTCTCTCTCTTACTCTCACCCCTCACATTAGGGGTGAGCATATAACGGTTAAAAACCGAAAACCGAATCGAACCGAACCGAAATATGACAAACGGTTCGATTTTTCGATTTTTTGTTCGGTTTTCGGTTTTAAAATTTGAAATTTTAAAATAACGGTTCGGTTTTCGGTTCTTGATCCGGGTAACCGAACCGAACCAAAAACCGATTTAGATTTAGTAATTTATCAAACTACCTTTAATCTACATATACTAATATTTTGTAACTCCTAAGAGAGCAATCTCTTTTCCTATTCTCTGTCGGTACTTCTTTGAGCGCTCTCTCTCTCTTTACCCTCAATCTATATATAGTAATATTTTTCACACTATGTAATATAATAATTCATAAATACAATAATGTCATATTTTTAAAATAAGGTCCGACACATTGGCTCATGAAACCGAACCGACCGAAAACCGAACCGAATTAATTCGGTTCGATTTTGTTCGGTTTTTACAAAAACGGTTCGGTTTTCGGTTTTGAGAAATACGGTTTACGGTTATTTCGGTTTTCATATATACGGTTCGGTTTGAACCGAACCGAACCGATGCTCACCCCTACCTCACATCATCCCTCTCTCTCTCCCGTACTGGTACAGCACTCCCCCCTCTCTCTTTCTAATATTTAAAAGTCTCTCTCTCTCTCCTCCTTTTACACACACATATAATGTAACAACACCACCCCAACCATTTACATCATCACCAACATCACTCCACCACCTCCACCATTCTTCTTCCTTTTCTTCCTGGCCTCCTCTTCATCCTCCCTGGCCGACACAGCCACCACCCCGAGCTCCTCCTTCCTCCTCCTCCCGAACACCCTCTTCAACCCATCCTCCTCTTCTTCATCACCATCATTAGTCATCACCACCACTTCAACCACCATTAACACCATTCCATCACCACCACCCATGCCACCTCACCTCCGCCGTCGCCCTCACCGCAGTGCCACCGCGCAGGCCAGCACCGCCGCCGCCTCGCGGGCAGCAGCTCGCAGCAGCAGCTGCGAGCACAGCGGCAGCAGCCACAGCTCCGGCCGCGCGCACAGCGGCCACCGCGTGCCGCTCCGGCCGTCGCCGGCGCCGGCGAGTCCTCCACGGCCGCACGCAAGCCGGGCGCACCTCCGGGCTACCCCCCCTGGGCGGTCGTCGTCCTCCTCGACGTGTGAAACACACGATTCGTGCGTTTTGAACGAGATCCCGTCGACGCGCGCGCGGAGAAAATTCCAGAATTTGCGTCTCGGGACAGCAACTTCGCACGCATTTTTCGGGAAATCCGACCGTTGGATCGGCGATTTCTTCGCTCCGTTACAATCTCGGTATATACCCCTTCGTCCCTCTCAAATTTCACCCGTTAATTTCGTCGTTTGATACATCAAAACCGGCCACCAAGTTGACGTTTTAATTTGTACTATTTTTGGACAGTTTTGCGACGCCAACTTCGCGGGTTCGTATATTCGTCGTCGCAGCTCCGTTTTGTGCGCCACCAGTTCCGGTGCACAGCTAGTATAACCCTCTTCCTGTCCCCTTTAGATTTCATTTCAGTTTGAGCTTGTTAGGTCGGTCGAATTCGACGCCAAAGTTGGCCGTTCGAATTCTTAGTATTGCACTTGTAAAATTCCATTTTTGAACCCAGGACTCCGGATTCAAATTCTGACACCACCAGTAGACTCGTGGCGTCGTTCTGGCCAGTTTTCATATAAAGTTTGCTTGATTTGGAGAACGTGGGCCCTGGCACGTATTTCGGTGCAAATCGGGTCCCACTTTCTGAGTCAACGAAACTTTTTGACGCCGGCTCATCGGAATCCAATTCTGGATATACCGTTGAGTTCGTATCGTCGTTCTGGACTCGTTGACATATAATTTGCTAGGTTTTAGTGGACATTGGTTCCGGCACGCATTTCGGTGCAAGTCGGATACCAATATCCGGGTCAACGTGTCATTTTGAGTTCGGCTCATCGGAATCCAATTCCGGATATACCGTTGAGTTCGTATCGTCATTCTGGACTCGTTGACATATAATTTGCTGAGTTTTGAGGACATTGGCTCTGACACGCTTTTCCGTGCAAATCGGTTTCCAATGTCCGGGTCAACGGACCAATTTGAGATCGGGTCAACGGAATCCAATTCTGGATATACCGTTGGGTTCGCATCGTCATTCTGGATTCATGGACATATAATTTGTTAGGTTTTGTACACTTTTATTTTGACACATTTTTCGGTGCAAAGTGTGTCCAACGACGGACATCATTTTGGCCCGAAATTACCGTTTTGTCTCTGTGTCCAAATTAGACTTTTGGACAGGCTATCCTAGCTGATTTGACCATTCTGGACACGTTGGTGATATTTATTTTATCATCCGACAACATCTGTAGGTTTATACCCTATTATTATAATCCTTCTCCTTTTGTGATATTTTGAGTTCCATCGATTCTGGTGATTTCACAATCACTGAAATTGATGTGTTGACCTGTAGATGTTTGTAGAGGCTAGCTTTGACCCAGTTGACCATGGTTGACTACTTTAACTGAACGTCGAAGTAGAGTCAACATTTGACCTAGGTTAGACTAGTTTTGACCTTGGTTGACCACAGTTGACTATTTTGACCAAAAGTCAACCGGAAGTCAACCGTAGCATAAAATTGATTGGAACTGGACCGAAGTTGACCAGTTGACCCAAAGTCAACTGTTAGTCAACGTTAGTCAAGTTTGACCTAGAGTTGACCTAGAATTGACCAGAGTTGACCAGTTGACCAGAAGTCAACTGTAACTCAACCCTTGACTTAGATTGACCTAGTTTGGCTTGCTTTGACTTGCCTTGACCTAGTTTGACTTAGTGTGACTTAATTTTACTTCCAAACCCTTATATTGATACAGTATTTCCACCTATAGGTCCTCGAGGCACTGTTCTTGGACCCGTTGACATATTCCACCAGATCACAGGCGAGTACATTCTCTGATAATATTTCTGTTTTATGATATCGTTTATGTTTCTTGTATTTAGTGTAGATACCATTGTTCTCTTGACACATTGTTCACACGGATTGGTATTTCCCTGGATTCCGTCATGAGATATTATTCCTCGCTCTCCTTGGTATATCTTGTGCAAGTCTTTCTTGTTCCTTGTGCATTGTATAGACACGATTCCTGCGAAGGCTAGCTACCCTCTCGGAGAATCGCATGTCATGATGTGTCATGGTTGGATCTATTATACTAGTCGGGGACGGGGAGTATTAGTGTAGATATGTGGTCAAAGCCCATTGTGCACCCCTTGTGCACCTATTGATTGTGAGTGTTGATCATACACCCCACGTATGGTTAGCCAGGCCTGATACTATTATGCAAGTTCCCAAGCCGGCCACGTATTGTAGCTAGTACTCACACACCTAGATAGGTAATTCTTGATTCTTGTACATGCCATGATCAGTTTTACTTGCCTTGTTCTAGCTCTAGATTTACAGCTTACCTTGCCATGATACTCACATGTACATTTCATGATTTCTTGTATATTCTCTCTATTTACTGCTACATGTTCAATATCGTCTAATTAGAACTGTTATTTGAGATTTGTGCTCGTTCCATCCTGACTGGATATGTTGACAAAATTTTAGGAGTAGTTGTGCCCTCAGTATTGGACTTCTTGATGTTGCTAGCTGAGATGGATCTCACTATTCTTCTATGTGAGTTGCCTGGTAGTTATCCTTAGTTAGTTTTGTTGTTCATTCTTTATTTTCCTGTCTTATGATCCTTGTAGATTATAGTTGTTCTAGTGATATCGTTATTATTTCTTGTCTTATCTTCCTTAGTTTCGTGATGTGACATGAGTACATTTCTAGTTATAGATCTTTAGATGTTGTAGTTAGTATAGTATACTTGACAGCGTTCTACCGCCGATACCGCGGCGTAGGCTGGGCATGGCCCACGTATTCGTACCCGTATATCTGGGTGCGGGTCGTGACACGTTTTTAGTGGTGGCCCATGCATGCCAGTCTTTGCAATTAATGCGAAGTCGTGGTAGTACTTGAGCTTATCTGTACTACTGCGAGCCTGTCCTAGGATTAAGGTTGAGTAATGGAATATTTTAGGATTTTGGTACTCAGTCACATATTAGGAACTCTTGGTAGATTCTATGGATGACCCCTGGGAATCTTATTTCGAAACTCTTCGAATCTATTCCCATTCGTTTATATCCGTCCTGATTCCTGAGATATCTCTCAGTTATCGTACTTTATTATTCTTTGGGATGAATTTGTGGACCCCAGAGGGGAGGTATAATTTGGACTTATATATCATCTAGGTTGGGGAGAGAATATGATTTACCAACCTCGTATCATGGTCGAGGTTTGTTTTAGATTATATTCCACCATTTTTTATCTTGACCTAGGTAGTACCCTCGGGACTTTTCCTGAGATTTTCCTCTGAACCCTATCTCGGAAGTTGTTTCCGTTGTTTCTATCAACTTACCCTTGACTTGTTGTTGAATTTTAAATCTTAATATTCGTTGTTGACCTTTGATTTTGTTTTGGATAATTCTTTTAAGAATTGAGTTAAGATATCCTGATAAACATATTTTGGACGAGGATGATGAGAACAGTAAGTGTCTACTTTATTTATGGAGTTTAGAATTCATCGCAGTTATATTAGCTAGCGAGACAAGGACATGGAGCCTGATTTGGATATACTATCCTAGTTATGTCATTTAGATTCTCTTGCAGCCATACCGGTTGGCGTGGTAAGGAATCTAGATGACATGATTATAGGGTGTATACCATAGTTATGGACTTCATTGTTTATTACTGCTATGCTTACTGGCGTGGCGAGAATTTTGGCAACATGATTTTGGATAGACGTGTATGGTTATCAGGTCATATCTTAAGTTGATTCACTTCTTTTACCAATTGAGCAAGATAATTCCTACCATTATTTCTTGTTTATCATTATTTTCTCTCCCATCGCATGATGATTTTCTCATCTTACCGTCATTTCCTTTGACTTGTTTAGCTATGTCTTGATTTCACCGATCACCTATCTCATATCTACATCTGTCATATACACTTGAAAACTCTGAAAATTTCAAAATGATTATATCTCAATTGTTTGAAAATATTTCACGGATTTGGCCAAGTTAAATTCAGGAACCTATATTATTTGGCGTGGCAGCTGTGCACTGCAGCCATCCGTCGCGTTTTGGAACAAGGAAGTTAATCGCAGTCAGATGCACACTAGCGCGATAGTAACTTCATGTGACATAATTACGGAGGTATATGGTTTTTGAGTTTTACTTCGACTACGTCCTATGTATTTCGTTTGGCCTCGTACTATTCTTGGAAATATTTCGATAATCTTTCCTGTCTTGCTTGACCCTTATCTTGTCTGAATATTAATATGGATTGCTAGACCCAGTCTTAGGTCCTTGTTACCTTCTATTTTTGACGATTGGTTAGCCAGACCTTGTTATCAGACTTTGTAGTGTAACTGTAATATGTTAATGTGTGATTGTGATGAGTATATTTCCTTGGGGATTTATTGGGTTAAGCTTATAGGACAGATATGAGTGACTGATTAGAGTGGACTTAGAAAACCATTAAGGATGATTAGTTTGATAGTATAGATTGATTTTAAGGTATCTAAGAAGGAGTAATGAAATATTATATTTAGTGACTACGGATTTAGGACTAGAATCTTGTGCTTAGGTTTGAGGGTTTATATTCAGGAGTTCTTGAGTAAAAGAGAGAAGGCTCAATACCCAGAATAGGTTTTGAATGTACAATTTCATGGAGCTTGTGATTAGTAGGATAAAGATACTTAGGACGGGATAAGGAAACAAACAAATTGCTTTTGGAGATTGGAATTTTGGTTGATGGCCAATCATTGTGATATATATACGTATCTCGAGGATGACCTATATTTTAGAGTATATGTAAAGGTCCTTATTGATATGAAGATTCTAATGGATAAATAGACATAGTTTTTATGGAAGAAGCTTGATGAACCTGAACCAAAATACCAGTAGAGAGAAACAGCATAGGTGATCACAAAGGTAGCAGATTGAGTACTGTAGCCATAGCAGTTGCATGTTTTAGCTTGACCTATTGGATGATTTTAATTTCGAGGACGAAATTTTTATAAGGTGGGTAGGATTGTAAGCCCCTGAATTTAGGGCTTGTTTTTTCAATTTTATAAATCAATTATTTTGAATAAATATTATTATTTGATTATTATTCGATTTGATAATCTCTACCGTGACTTGGATTTCTAGAGCATCAGGGATGCCAGTCTCTGAAAACTTCCTTCTTGGAGTTTGTAGTAGACGAGATTATCTTCACAGTGATATCTCGTGTCCTACTCGAACTTGTTCCCTTGTGCTCTTTTTGCTTCGCGCAAGTTCGGGTCAAATTAGACCATTTTAATTATTAATTGAATTCCCACTCTTTTCCTCGGTCATCATATGCACGTTGCCGCGACTTTTAATTTAGGGGCACCAGACCAGTCGTTTTCTCAGAACCAACTTGTCATGTCTGATCTACTCGAGATGCTCTTCACCCATGACCTTCGTGTCCCACTCATACACTCCATTTTGTGCTCTATTTCCTTCGCACAACTTTCGGTTCAAATTAGGCCAATTAATTATCTACCGTAAAACCTGATTTAAATTCCAATTTAATTTCGGGACCCGACATCGACCCAACCTAGTCGACCGCAAATAGGGACATGGCCCACGCGAAGCCTACTACCCGTCTGACACTTGTGTCCCATTTATTTGAGTCCCCGCATGTTATTTATTTGCCCATGATTATAAACACCCATTTTAATTCGAATATTGCCTCCTGTCCGATTTTGGCCCGACCTGGTTCTACCGAACCCAAGCCCCATGTTGCCCTCTCATGACTGCTCAATTACCCCACAAGATTTTCCTATTTTGAAAATATTTCTTTCTCTCTCTACTTATTAAATATCCTAAATATCTCATGTGTATATATATATATATATATATATATATATATATATATATATATATATATATATATATATATATATATATATATATATATATATCTATTCTCTCCCTCTCTAAATATCTAATTTCTCTCTCTTACTCTCACTCCTCACATCATCCCTCTCTCTCCCGTACTGGTACATCACTCCCCCCCTCTCTTTCTAATATTTAAAAGTCTCTCTCTCTCTCCTCCTTTTACACACACATATAATGTAACAACACCACCCCAACCATTTACATCATCACCAACATCACTCCACCACCTCCACCATTCTTCTTCCTCTTCTCCCTGGCCTCCTCCTCATCCTCCCTGGCCAACACAGCCACCACCCCGAGCTCCTCCTTCCTCCTCCTCCCGAACACCCTCTTCAGCCCATCCTCCTCTTCTTCATCACCATCATTAGTCATCACCACCACTGCAACCACCATTAACACCATTCCATCACCACCACCCATGCCACCTCACCTCCGCCGCCGCCCTCGCTGCAGTGTCGCCGCGCAGGCCAGCACCGCCGCTGCCTCGCGGGCAGTAGCTCGCAGCAGCAGCTGCGAGCACAGCGGCAGCAGCCACAGCTCCGGCCGCGCGCACAGCGGCCACCGCGCGCCGCTCTGGCCGTCGCCGGCGCCGGCGAGTCCCCCACGGCCGCGCGCAAGTCGGGCGCACCTCCAGGCGACCCCCCCTGGGCGGTCATCGTCCTCCCCGACGTGTGAAACACACGATTCGTGCGTTTTGAACGAGATCCCGTCGACGCGCGCGCGGAGAAAATTCCAGAATTCGCGTCTCGGGGCAGCAACTTCGCACGCGTTTTTCGGGAAATTCGACCGTTGGATCGGCGATTTCTTCGCTCCGTTACAATCTCGGTATATACCCCTTCGTCCCTCTCAAATTTCACCCGTTAATTTCATCGTTTGATACATCAAAATCGGCCACCAAGTTGACGTTTTAATTTGTACTATTTTTGGACAGTTTTGCGACGCCAACTTCGCGGGTTCGTATCTTCGTCGTCGCAGCTCCGTTTTGTGCGCCACCAGTTCCGGTGCACAGCTGGTATAACCCTCTTCCTGTCCCCTTTAGATTTCATTTCAGTTTGAGCTTGTTAGGTCGGTCGAATTCGACGCCAAAGTTGGCCGTTCGAATTCTTAGTGTTGCACTTGTAAAATTCCATTTTTGAACCGGGACTCCGGATTCAAATTCTGACACCACCAGTAGACTCGTGGCGTCGTTCTAGCCTGTTTTCATATAAAGTTTGCTTGATTTGGAGAACGTGGGCCCTGGCACGCATTTCGGTACAAAGCGGGTCCCACTTTCTGAGTCAACGGGACTTTTTGACGCCGGCTCATCGGAATCCAATTCTGGATATACCGTTGAGTTCGTATCGTCGTTCTGGACTCGTTGACATATAATTTGCTAGGTTTTAGTGGACATTGGTTCCGGCACGCATTTCGGTGCAAGTCGGATACCAATATCCGGGTCAACGTGTCATTTTGAGTTCGGCTCATCGAAATCCAATTTCGGATATACCGTTGAGTTCGTATCGTCATTCTGGACTCGTTGACATATAATTTGCTGAGTTTTGAGGACATTGGCTCCGATACGCTTTTCCGTGCAAATCGGTTTCCAATGTCCGGGTCAACGGACCAATTTGAGATCGGGTCAACGGAATCCAATTCTGGATATATCGTTGGGTTCGCATCGTCATTCTGGATTCATGGACATATAATTTGTTAGGTTTTGTGCACTTTTATTTTGACACATTTTTCGGTGCATAGTGTGTCCAACGGCGGACATCATTTTGGCCCGAAATTACCGTTTTGTCTCTGTGTCCAAATTAGACTTTTGGACAGGCTATCCTAGCTGATTTGATCATTCTGGACACGTTGGTGATATTTATTTTATTATCCGACAACATCTGTAGGTTTTTACCCTATTATTATAATCCTTCTCCTTTTGTGGTATTTTGAGTTCCATCGATTCTGGTGATTTCACAATCACTGAAATTGATGTGTTGACCTGTAGATGTTTGTAGAGGCTAGCTTTGACCCAGTTGACCATGGTTGACTACTTTGACTGAACGTCGAAGTAGAGTCAACATTTGACCTAGGTTAGACTAGTTTTGACCTTGGTTGACCACAGTTGACTATTTTGACCAAAAGTCAACCGGAAGTCAACCGTAGCATAAAATTGATTGGAACTGGACCAAAGTTGACCAGTTGACCCAAAGTCAACTGTTAGTCAACGTTAGTCAAGTTTGACCTAGAGTTGACCTAGAATTGACCAGAGTTGACCAGTTGACCAAAAGTCAACTGTAACTCAACCCTTGACTTAGATTGACCTAGTTTGACTTGCTTTGACTTGCCTTGACCTAGTTTGACTTAGTGTGACTTAATTTTACTTCCAAACCCTTATATTGATACAGTATTTCCACCTATAGGTCATCGAGGCACTGTTCTTGGACCCGTTGACATATTCCACCAGATCACAAGCGAGTACATTCTCTGATAATATTTCTGTTTTATGATATCGTTTATGTTTCTTGTATTTAGTGTAGATACCATTGTTCTCTTGACACATTGTTCACACGGATTGGTATTTCCCTGGATTCCGTCATGAGATATTATTCCTCGCTCTCCTTGGTATATCTTGTGCAAGTCTTTCTTGTTCCTTGTGCATTGAATAGACACGATTCCTGCGAAGGCTAGCTACCCTCTCGGAGAATCGCATGTCATGATGTGTCATGGTTGGATCCATTATACTAGTCGGGGACGGGGAGTATTAGTGTAGATATGTGGTCAAAGCCCATTGTGCACCCCTTGTGCACCTATTGATTGTGAGTGTTGATCATACACCCCACGTATGGTTAGCCAGGCCTGATACTAATGTGCAAGTTCCCAAGCCGGCCACGTATTGTAGCTAGTACTCACACACCTAGATAGGTGATTCTTGATTCTTGTACATGCCATGATCGGTTTTACTTGCCTTGTTCTAGCTCTAGATTTACAGCTTACCTTGCCATGATACTCACATGTACATTTCATGATTTCTTGTATATTCTCTCTATTTACTGCTACATGTTCAATATCGTCTAATTAGAACTGTTATTTGAGATTTGTGCTCGTTCCATCCTGACTGGATATGTTGACAAAATTTTAGGAGTAGTTCTGCCCTCAATATTGGACTTCTTGATGTTGCTAGCTGAGATGGATCTCACTATTCTTCTATGTGAGTTGCCTGGTAGTTATCCTTAGTTAGTTTTGTTGTTCATTCTTTATTTTCTTGTCTTATGATCCTTGTAGATTATAGTTGTTCTAGTGATATCGTTATTATTTCTTGTCTTATCTTCCTTAGTTTCGTGATGTGACATGAGTACATTTCTAGTTATGGATCTTTAGATGTTGTAGTTAGTATAGTATACTTGACAGCGTTCTACCGCCGATACCGCGACGTAGGCTGGACGTGGCCCACGTATTCGTACCCGTATATCTGGGTGCGGGTCATGACAACACGAGCAGTTGGAGCTAGCATTGGACCATGGTGCCACTACAGCTGAGGGTATTTTGACAGTTTGGACTCTGTTATTTCATTTCCATGTTTCTATGTTATTATCGTCTATTGGTAGTGGATTTGTGTCCACCGGACGTAAATGGAAATTCTTGATAAACTGGATACTCTATTTATATATCCATTTAATATTCAGTTTCATTTGTGTTAGTGGATTGTATCATATATTGTGGATGAGATCTAGATTGCCTCTGTGACTTGTTTATGTACTAGACAGCGTTCTACCGTCGACACTGCGGCATAGGCTGGGCTTGGACACGTCTCGTATCCGAAATCCGGGTGCGGGTCGTGACAAGTTTTTTTGGTGGCCCATGCAGGTCTATGTTAATCACTGCGGTTACATCACTGTACCGTCGTGAGCCTGCACATAGGATTAGAAACTTAGGATCTCATCCACGTGTCTTGAAAACAGTATTGATCTCTGTCCTTGATTTCTATTTGAATCTCTGACTTGCATCCTGCTTGAAATCTTTGTGCCATCTAATATTTCCTTTTATTGCAGTAAATGGATTCTCAAGACAGGAATAACGCTTTCCTGAACACCCCACCAACTACAGGAGGATTCTTCTCATACATGACCCCGCCAACGCAGGGAGGCCAGCTTACTCATCAGGGCGACCCGGCTCAAATACAATATTCGAGATTCCGCAGAGACGACTTTCCTCCACCAGCACCCTTCCATCAGCCTGCACCCTTCCAGTCAGCATATGGTCCACATCCAGCACCTACCATGCACCCTGCACCAGCACATGTTCTGCCTCCGCCACCTCCGCTGGACAACGTTGCCCTCCTCGGGATATTCCAGCAGCTCATGACTTCTCAGACGCGACAGGCTGACGTCTTCCGTGATACTTTGAGAGAGGCTATCCAGACTAGAGACGCTCCACGACCGCGCCCTGGAAACTCCAAGAATTTTACGGACCTTAGGCCCAGAGAATTCAAAGGAACAGAAGGGATTCTTTACGCGGATGAGTGGTTAGAGAACGTAGACCGCAACCTTCGGAGGGCTCGAATTCCTGAAGACCTGAAGATCGAGAATGCCAGCATGCAGCTTTACGACATCGCCCACACGTGGTGTAGAGACGAGCCTCGGTTCACTGCGCCAGACGTGACTTGGGAGGAGTTCAAGGAGCTGTTCAAGACGAAGTTCTATCCTGAAGCAGCCCGTGAAGAGTTGGAGAACGAGTTCGAGAGCCTGGAACAGGGCAACCTCTCCGTCGACGAATACACCGCAGAGTTCTCCCACCTCAGCCGCTTTGCAGATGCCTTGACCCCTGCAGCCAAAGCCAAGAAGTTCAGGAAAGGACTTTCATATGAAATTCGCATAGCCATTGCCACCAGCCAGGCCACCACTTACGAGAAGATCTTGAAGGTCGCACAGGCAGTAGAGACAGAATTGAAGCGCAAGAGGAAGAGAGATCGAGACACGTATGGAGGAGGCAGCAGCCGAACAGGAGCGGTGAAACACCCCAACATTCTAGCACAGCAGCATCATCTACAACCAAGAGACACCTCAAATAGAGAACTTCCAACATGCCAGCATTGTAGAAAGAAGGGACACATTGAGAGCGACTGCCGCCGGAGACTAGGCCAATGTTTAAACTGTGGTTCGGATCAGCATCAGTTGCAAGATTGCCCAAAGCGTCGACTTGTAGCACCAGAAGGGCAAGCTTTTGCCATGAGCATGGAGGATGGGCCAGCACTACAGTAATAAGTACCATTGAGAGTCCTATATTAGATTTTGTGAGAACTTGAAAATATTTTGGTAGCAGCAAGTTTTGAATATTCTTTTATATCACAACTTTATTTAAATTTCGAGGACGAAATTATTTTAAGGTGGGTAGATTTGTGAGCCCTTATGCCAATTTTTTTATTTTTTTTTATTTTTTTTCTTAATTTATTGTTATCCTTGGCATGTTATATATATATATATATATATATACATATATATATATATATATATATATATATATATATATATATATATATATATATATATATGCCCTAAACGACCCTTATAAAATTCTATAACTTAGAAAGGGGGTTTCCATGCAAATATTAACTTAGAAGGGCCTTAGTGCAATTTTATCAATTGTGAAACCTGTTTAGCAGACCCCTTATAGGTTTAGCCTGGAATCAAATTCAAATTATGATAAGAACCTTCCCTCCCTATCTTCAAATCGATCAAGGATAAACTGATTTCAGTTAAACCAAAATTTTCCTCTATCCAAACCTCTACTTGATCAAACCTAGCATCTCCTATATATATAGAGGTAGCAGCCGCCTCTCTAGTCTTCGAACCCTAAAACAATCTACTTTTTTCCCTGCTGCGAGAACAATTGAAGAGGAGACCAAGGAGCCAGTCGATCTTCGAAACACTACTTGTCAGGTATTCCTTCCACTTTTAATCTCCTGTCATCAATAAAATAGGATGAGACCTAAGTGTAGAAGCATAGAATTTCAGAACCAGAAAACCTATGCGCCAGACACTACATGCGCCAGAGCTCGAACAAAGTACTTCACACAGCAAAAGCAACAAATATGGACATTGAAAGAGGACTTTTTATTACATATAAAAGTCTATTACATGTCTAGAAAAGATTGTACAAAGGAGAATTTCTACAAAAGAAAAGATCCTAAGTCTACAGCCAGCACCACCATGCGCCCTCAAATAGGCACAGCAATCACCATGCGCCCTCAGTCAGGCGCATCCCACAATGCGCCCTCAAATAGGCGCAGCAATCACCATGCGCCCTCAGTCAGGCGCATCCCACCATGCGCCCTCAGCAGGGCACATCCTTTCAGCAGCTCAGTTATGTGCATCCTTTCGGCAGCTCAGTTATGTGCATCCCTTCAGCAGCCCAGTTATGTGCCGCTCTTCCAGGCAGGCTCACCGCCATCTAAATGCTTCGACTAATGAAGCATTTATTGAGAAGAACGAAGGTGGCAATCAACCCTCTAGCTGGAGGAAGAGCTCCCCAAACCGAGGAAGAGAAGAGCACCGCAAGCCGACCTGTGGCCAGGGGAGTCTTCGAAAGAGCCTCCAAAGGCGAAGGAAGACCGCAATCGAAACTACGGCTAAAGGAGCAGCTTTCAACACAACCAGAGTGGGCGACACCCACTTTGAAGGAAGAAAGAGCCCCCAAAGCCGCAGCACCGCCATTCCGATCTGTGGCTCTTCCAGAATAACGGAGACGAGGCTCGAGCATCCCTATCTTTGGATGCAACAGGCACCTTCCGCCTGCCTCGGAAGCCCTCGACTCCGACTTTTGGATGTAACAGTCACCTTCAAGTGCATCAATGAAGACATTGCGTTGCATCTTCATCTTCGGGAGCATCTCATCAACAGAATGCATCCGAGTAAACAAGTTCATGTCGGAAGAACGTGAGAGAACGAGAAGCAAACTCTCTCCATGCCACTATTTATAGGCTGGGCAAATCAAACCCATGCGCCAAGTAGATGGCTCTCCGAATTTCGTGCAATGCATTTGCATTAAATGGATGAACCGGACGCTTCGAAATCAGCCAAGTCAAAACGGCTATTTAAAGCACTCGAAGATCGTAACAGTCGCACCATTAAAGACGTGTCACGAAGCGGATGCGCCGACCAAACAACGCAGCACACAGACGCGTCCTTTGAACATCAAGCGCATCACACAGACGCACCAAGCGCCGAACAGGGATGCGCCCCCATGCGTCCCCATACGCCTAGTGGAACGCCGACCGATGTGCCCACTCAGCTGTCCATCGAATGTCAAAAACATTAAATGCTGAACTGACAGAGTTGGCAGCACGCCTCCCGAAGTCTGAACAGTTCAGAAGACGAAGCATCGCCAACGTCAGCATCATCATTACTTTCCTCCGACGGCTACTACCACGTGGCCACCCAATCATCTCGCATGCGCCTCCGCAGCCATGCGCCTAAATCTGCATGCGCCTCAAAAGCCATGCGCCTCAGACTTTTTACTGATCCCTAATTACAGAAGGAAAGTCACCATTAAAGCTCTGCATGCGCCTCAAAAGCCATGCGCCTCAGACTTTTCACTGATCCCTAAAGACAGAAGGAAAGTCACCATTAAAGCTCGTATGCGTCTCAAAAGCCATGCGCCCCGAATGGTTCGTGACTCCTAAAGGTTACGAGCCAAAGCCTCCTCATGCGCCCAATCCTAGGCGCATCCTACTAGATCATTTCCCATCAAATCTGAGATCTCTGAGCCATGGGTCGATGACACGTATCCTTTGACTCAACTTACCCAAGATCTCAGCAACAGAAAGATCTTCTCCTCTACTACGTGCCGGCCCACAACAGTAGCATGAAGAATTCAACCCCTCGATCAGGGTGCATCGTTCATACGCCTCCATCAGCAATCACCACGTGGCGTCCCCGCGTCTAGGCACATCCTACATATGTGTGCATGAGCAGCCAGCCTGTAGACTATAAATAAGAGGGATCATTTCCTTCACACAGACACACAGAAACGAAAAAAACGAACAAACATACCACCAGAGAGGCAGATACAGACACTCAACGTCTCCCTCCTCTCAGCAAGCTCCAGCACCCAGAGCAATCCAGACCTTCAGTGAACCGATAACCGTCGTCAGATCGTCAACGGAGTCAACGCATTACCACTCACTCCATCGGCACAAGGGACCCAGATAAACAAAAGTGTACTCCTAGGACTACATCTAAGTCCTATATTGTAACACTGTTCTGTTTGTATTGAAATTTGCAATAAAAGAATTTTAATGGCAAACAAGATGGCGACTCTGCTAGGGATTACACTATCTCCTCTACCGAGAAAGCTGTGTCGCAATCCGACGATGTGAAGGTGGGCTCCTCCCACAAGATGCTGGTCGTACGTCTCAATCAACAGGCGTATGAGGAGTTCATCTCTGAAGGCAGTGCGAGTCCTTCAAAGCGGCTGCCGAAGCCGAAGAAGACCCGTCGAGTCTGGGTGCGCAAGGTCGACGCCTCGGGCACCACCACCGAAAGGGATGCACCGATCCAGCCTTCCCTTCCTGCTGACGTCCTCAGCAACCAATATGTGCCCAATGGTGCCGCGCATCTCTCGGGAAAACGTGCGGCTGACCACATTCCTCAGCCATCTCCCTCTCAGGCGAGGAAGATGCGTCGACGGAGCAGGGGCTATGCGCCCAGCGGACTGGTACGAAGAAATCTAAGGCAGCACGGGCTATGCGCCCCAAACGTGCTATGCCAGCAGCAAGCCAGAAGTATGCACTCACAATCATGCACGCTGCTGATGGTAAGCTGTACAAGGTCGACTCAGGTGCTTCTACGCCAGAAACGAGCCGACGTTCAAAGTCCTTGTCTCACTTGGGCGCATCTATTGCATGCACAACCAAGTCGAGTAAGGCAAATCCAGTGGTCTTGAACTCTCGCGCCTCCTCTGGTTGTGCATCTGAGGTCCGTTCAAGTCACTTTAAATGTTGTTCCCCCACTACTGATCGGGACGCCTGTTTGGTGTTAGATCAGGGGGCGCAACATTCACCTGACCACCCCGGCGCTTGGCCTTGCCATGCGCCTGAAGGGGGTGTGAAGGTGGCACTCTCCTCCAACGATTTGCGCAACGTGATCACTCACAAGCACCGATCAGGAGAGCCGACCGACAAGTACGATGTGCCCCTCACAGGGCACACTTGTGCTGTGGTCACTATCAACTGCTGTTGTAAGACGGCAGTCCCGCCAAGGCAGTCAGTGTTCCAGCAGCTGCAATCATCGATACCCCTCTGACGTCACCTCGGAAAGAAGGTGTCAACAAAAGAAGAGCCAAGGGTTGCTTCATGCAACGTGATCTCTAACTCCTCGTCAGTCCGAAAGACGACTGGCAACTCCTCGTCCTCGTTCAAGAGCCAGCCGAGGAAAACTAAGGCGAGTATCTCGTCCTCCGGAGTGTTTCAAGGCACTCGGGGGAGAAAGAAGATCTTGGAGGAAACTGGGGGTAGTCAGACCCTTGTCGAGCCTCCTTCCTAAGACAAAGTTGTCTTTCAAAGTACAGCTGAGGCTGATCTTCTCGAAGTCAGCCTGTCGGACATGGCTGAGGGTCATCTAGCCCATGTCCTTCAAGACGAGGGTGTCCCCCAAAACACAGCCGGGGGTAGTCTAGCCCCCACGGATCTGTGTCTCGGCGACGAAGAAGTCCTTCAAGACGGAACCAAGGGTAATCAGGCCCTTGCAGATGCTCCCGTCGAGAATGTTCTCCAGAACATAGCCGGGGGTGGCCTGGACAAAGCTCCAGGAGAGGCAACTCCCCTACAAGAGAGTGAACCCGAGCGCAAAGCATCAACCGATCCATCCACTTCCAGCCGTGTCATGACAATATACATGGCTGGGGGTGATTCCGAGTCTGATACACCGCCACCAGACCTCGTCCAGCGTATGGACACATTAGAGGGAGGACTCAAAACCCTCTCTGCCTCCATGCAAACACTGACTCAAGCAGTGTTTGAGATACGGTCAGCTTTGGCCAAGACACCTTCTACCGGTCCCGACCCAGGGGCCAATGGAGAATCAAGTGTACCCCTTCAACGGGTATCATTGGATACAGGTCGCCGAGAAGCACCTCGGACATCGGAGCCCTCAAATGCTCAACTTCAAGTAGTACCACCTTCCCCGACTCCAAGCTCCACGGAAGACGTGGTCGAGATGATCAGGGACTTGCGCGAGCGCTTTGAGTCCAAGACGAGACAAGAGGAGCACCAAAAGATGGGGATTCCCCAACCTTATCCCCTCGAGTAGAACAAAGTGGTTTATCCTCCTAAGTATAAACCACAAACACTGACGCCATACGATGGGAAGGACTCTCCTCATCGCTATCTGATGTACTTCCAGTCTCAGACGGGACATCTTTCGAAGGAGGACGCGCTACTCACCAGCATATTTATCGGGACACTGAAGGGAGTGGCATACGACTGGTACTGCAGCCTCTCCGACAATTCCATATCCTCCTTCGACGACCTGACACGCCTTTTTCTCGACCGTTTCTACGACGGCGGAAAGGATATGACAATGGCATCCCTTATAGAGATACGCCAGAAGGAGAAGGAAACGGTTCGAGTGTTCATCGAACGTTTTCGACAGGCCTGCTTCAGACTGCCCCCGAGCATGCCAGAACATGCGCTCCTCTCCTCCTGCAGCATGAATATGCTGCCTGCAGTCAAACTCTGGCTCAACTCTACTCCTCCTCCCGACTGGAGCTCCTTGATCATTGAAGCAGAAGCCGCGGAAAAGAAGGCGGCCAATGCTCGTCTTCTGGGAGTCAGTTTTTCTGCCTTTGAGGACAAGGGGAAGCGGCCTGCAGCCAACAACCCCGGACGAGACACGAAGGGGAAACAGGCGTTGACTGTTAATGCATCAAAATGTGCATCAGCACCTACTCAGAAGCCTCCACCTGCACCAAGGCCAAAGGAGGTTTATTCGTTCAACGACGAAGACACCCTGTAACTCTTTGAGATACTGAAGCAAGGTGACAAGATCAAGTTGCCGGACCCGAAGCGTCCGGACGAGGTTGGGAAAGTGGACAATCCGAGGTACTGTCACTACCATCGGTTTGTCGGACATCCAACCAAGGACTGCTACGTCCTCAAAAACTATATCCAGTGCATGATCAATGTGGATGTTATCTCCGTCGACTACGAGGAGAAGACGGTTTCGGCCAACATGGTGTCGCTCCAGTTCGGCACCATGCCGCCAACTACAACACAAGATGGCGTCGTCCCCATCCCTAAGGCGACAATGGAGGTGGTTAACTTACCACATACTCGTGACAATGTGAGTGGACTCATCCCACTCACCACATCTCGGAGAGAGGTCTTATGGGTTCACCCTGATCTCGTCTCCGAGGTTACTCAACCGGAGGTACGCTCTGCCTCCAAAACCAAAGGTAGGAAGATCAAGTCTTGCCGCATGGTCTCTTCCTCCGCAGAAGAGGCTCTTCCTGTACAAACACGTTCACAACAGAACGCCCAACCCGACGAAGCTACCGTCGAGGTGGTGCCTCCTTGCACCGTCCCTACTACCGAGGAAGGGGGTCCGTCCAAGCTTCCAGCAGCTAATAAGCAGAAGCATGTAGAGGCTCGTTTCGACAGGCCTCTGCGAAAGGAGAATGCTTCGGGGCTAGCCAAGCCCCACAACTTCGACAAACTGGCACAACTTGCCAGTACTCCTGCACGCCTTTCTCTGTTTGAGCTCCTTCGTCTTTCCAAAGACACTCGCGAAGCTCACTGTGAAGCCCTGAAGGATGCTGAGTCCTTCATCAGTCAGGTCAAGCAGCCTGAAGATCTCCCAACTACATGTGCGCACTGTCGTTGTGCGGATGAGGTTATCCCCAATATAACCTTCATCCAACAAGACATGCTGCTCAAGCACAACCGACACAACAGGCCGCTGTATTATACAGGGTATATCGGTTCAGTCAAGGTGAAACGAATTCAGATCGATCCGGGGTCTTCCTTCAGCATCATTCCGAAGATGCTGCTCTCAACACTGGGGATCCCAATGTACCGGTTGGCGCCTTCCAATACAACTATCAGCGGCTTCAACGCCAGCAAAAGCGAGCCGCTAGGCAAAATACGACTAAAGTGCCATATCGGTAACCTCATGTCACGACCCGCACCCGGATATACGGGTACAAATACGTGGGCCACGCCCAGCCTACGCCGCGGTATCGGCGGTAGAACGCTGTCAAGTATACTATACTAACTACAACATCTAAGAATCCATAACCAGAAATGTACTCATGTCACATCACGAAAACTTAGGAAGATAAGACAAGAATTAATAACAATATCACTAGAACAACTAGAATCTACAATAATCATAAGATATGAAAGATAAAGAAGGAACAACAAGACTAACTAAGGATAACTACCAGGCAACTCCCATAGAAGAATAGTGAGATCCACCTCAGCTAGCAACATCATGAAGTCTAATAATGAGGGCACAACTACTCCTAAAATTTGTCAACATATCCGGTCAGGATGGAACGAGTACATATATCTCATAACAGATCTCAAGATAGAATAAAAGCTATAAGGCTGTAAATAGAGCATATACAATGAATCATGGAGTGTACATATATGTATCATGGCATGGTAAGCTGTAGAGCTAGAGCTAGAACAAGAAAGTAGAACTGAATCATGGTATGTACACAAATCAAGGTAAGCCATATATCCAATGTGTGTGAGTAGCAGTTTCAACTTGTGATCGGCTTGGGTACCTGTCGAGAACCGGCCTGGCAAGTCATAAGTGCGGTATATGACTCACACTGTTCAAGAATACAAGGGGATATGATCACAGGCATACGCTACTACTCCTCCTATCCCAACTGGTAGAATGGATCCAAACAGGACATGTCACTGCACGGGATTCTAATGAGAAGGTCGCGAACCTTCTCTAGAATCAGTGACCATATATTGAGCAAGAGCTACAAGGGAGCTTGCACAATACATCCCAACCTAAGAAGGAGAAACATCTCTCGTCGGAATCCAAGAATACTAATCCGTGATAACCATGTGTCAGGAATAAGCATATCAACACTAAGTACATGAATCATAACAGTTATCATAAATTGGGAATAAGTTATCAGAGAATGTACTCGCCTGGGGTCCTGCTGTCAATATGAATCAGGGTTCAGAGTAAAGCCACAGACCTAAAGATGAAATAATACAAGAGCTGATCAGGGTCAAAAGATATACTAACATCTAGGTCAAACTAAGACAAACTGGGTCAAGGTTGACGTACAGTTGACTTTGGTCAACTGGTCAACTCTGGTCAACCCTAAGTCAACTCTAGGTCAAACTTGACTAACGTTGACTAACAGTTGACTTTGGGTCAACTGGTCAACTCTGGTTCAGTTCTAGTCAATTGTAGGCTACGGTTGACTTCCGGTTGACTTTGGTCAAAATAGTCAACTGTGGTCAACCAGGGTCAAAACTAGTCTAACCTAGGTCAAATGTTGACTCTACTTCGACGTCTAGTCAAAGTAGTCAACCATGGTCAAGCTAGTCTCTATAAACATCTACAAGGTCAACTTATGAATTTCAATGATTTAGAAATCACTGAAATCGACGGGTCTCTAAAACAACCAAAAGGAGAAAATATTATAATAATAGGATGACACAAAAAAAGGAAAAAAATCTACAAATGTTGTCGGATGATAAAATAAATATCACCAACGTGTCCAGAATGGTCAAATCAGCCAGGATAGCCTGTCCAAAAGTCCAATTTGTATACAGGGGCAAAACGGTAATTTTGGGCTAAAATGATGTCCGCCGTTGGACACACTTTGTACCGAAAAATGTGCCAAAATAAAATTGCACAAAACCTAACAAATTATATGTCCACGAATCCAGAATGACGATACGAACCCAACGGTATATCCAGAATTGGATTCCGTTGACCCGATCTCAAATTGGTCCGTTGACCGGGACATTGAAATTCCGATTTGCACGGAAAAGCGTGTCGGAGCCAATGTCAACTCAGCAAATAATATGTCAACGAGTCCAGAATGATGATACGAACTCAACGGTATATCCGAAATTGGATTCCGATGAGCCGATCTCAAAATGATCCGTTGGCCCGGATATTGGTATCCGACTTGCACCGAAATGCGTGTCGGAACCAATGTCCACTAAAACCTAGCAAATTATATGTCAACGAGTCCAGAATGACGATACGAACTCAACGGTATATCCGGAATTGGATTCCGATGAGCCGGCGTCAAAAAGTCCCGTTGACTCAGAAAGTGGGACCCGCTTTGCACCGAAATACGTGCCAGGGCCCAAGTTCTCCAAATCAAGCAAACTTTATATGAAAACATGCCAGAACGACGCCACGAGTCTACTGGTGGTGTCAGAAATTGAATCTGGAGTCCCGGGTTCAAAAATGGAATTTTACAAGTGCAACACTAAGAATTCGAACGGCCAACTTTGGCGTCGAATTCGACCGACCTAACAAGCTCAAACTGAAATGAAATCTAAAGGGGGCAGGAAGAGGGTTATACCAACTGTGCACCGGAAATGGTGGCGCGCAAAACGGAGCTACGACGGAGGAGATACGAGTCGACGAAGTCGGCTCCACAAAACTGTCCAAAAATAACACAATTTAAAGTGTCAACTTGGTGGCCGGTTTTGATGTATCAAACGACAGAATTAACGGGCGAAATTTGAGAGGGATGAAGGGGTATATACCGAGATTGAGACGGAGCGAAGAAATCGCTGATCCAACGGTCGGATTGTCCAAAAAATCGGCACGAAGTTGCTGCGACGGAGCGCGAATTCTGGAATTTCTCCGCGCGCGCGTCGACGGAACTCCAAGAAAAACGTTGAAATCGCCTAGACGACGCGTCCCGGAGGACGTTGGCCGCCACGGGAGGGTGCGGGGGTGTGCGCCCGGAGTTTGCGCGCCTAGGGGGACGGCCACGTCGGCCATGGCCGGCGGCGGCGGCGCTGCACCGCGCGGCCTGCCGGTGCGCGCGCTGTCGCAGCCTTGCTGCGAGCTGCTGCTGCAGCTGCTGTGGCGCGCCGGCCACGTGGTGGCGCACGGCGACCAGGCGGCGCGGTGGGCTGCGGTGGAGGTGGTGGCGTGGATGTGGTGGTGGTGGGAGTGGTTTAATGGTGGTGATGGTGATGAAGATGAAGGAAGGGGAGGAGAATGAAGATGATGATGGTGGTGCATGGTGAAGAAGAAAAGGATGATGGTGGTGAAGAAGGAGGAGGCTGTGGTGGTGGTTGTCGGCGGGAGGCCATGGAGGGGGTGGTGGTGAGGTTCGGCCAAGAGGGAGTGAGAGAGGGATGGAGATGTGTGTGTGTGTGTGTTTGTATGAATTAAAAGAGAGGAGAGAGAATGATGATGATATAGAGGAAAAAAATGGGGGGTGGGGGATGTTCCTGTACGGGTAGGGGTGGTGTGTTGATGGGTTGTGTGTTTGTATAAGGAGAGAGAGTGAGAGAGTTAATATATATATATATATATATATATATATATATATATATATATATATATATATATATATATATATATATATATATATATATAATATAAAGAGAGATATTTAGATGAGATATTTAGAGAGAGGGAGAGATAGGTCGGCTGGTGGTATAGGGGGGTTTCTTTTGTGTGTGTACATGTGTGAGAGGAGAGATGTAACGCATGTATACATGTAGGTATATATATATATAGAGAAAAAGAGATAATATTATAAAATAAAAAATTATATTTTCGAGTAGGCAAAAATGGGAAAACACCAGTGGAGTGTATGGGCAGTCATGACAGGGCCCACACTAAACTGGGTTGGACGTTGGGCCAAGTTTGGACAAAGTCGAAGCCAAGATTTAATTAATTTATAATTTAAACTAATTAAAAATCCCGGATGGAATGGGACCACAAGGGAGATCAGATCGGTGGCACGCAAGTGGCACGTGCATAGTAGGCTCAAAAAAGGCCAGGGCCATATACTGGGTCGACTGGATTGGACCGATGTCGGGCCCGAAAATTAAATGGGAAATTAAATCAGGTTTTACGGCAAATAATTAATTGGCCTAAATTGAACCGAAAGTTGTGCGAAGGAAATGGAGCACAAAATAGAGTATCTGAGTGGGACACAATGGTCATGGGTGAAGAGCGTCTCGAGTAGATCAGGCATGACAAGTTGGTTTCGAGAAAATGACAGGTCTGGTGCTCCTAAATTAAAAGTCACGGTAACGCGCATATGATGATCAAGGAAAAGCGTGGGAATTCAATTAATAATTAAATGGTCTAATATTGACCCGATCTTGCGCGAAGCAAAAAGGATACAAGGGAACAAGTTCGAGTGGGACACGATATATCAAAATGAAGATAATCTCGTCTACTACAAACTCCGAGAAGGAAGTTTCCAGAGACTGGCATCCCTGATGTTCTAGAATTCCAAGTCACGGTAAAGAGCATTAAATAAAATAATAATCAAATAATAATATCTGTTCAAAATAATTGATTTATAAAATTGAAAAAAAATAAGCCCAAAATTTAGGGGCTTACAATCCTACCCACCTTATAAAAATTTCATCCTCGAAATTAAAGGTTGGTAGTGGGGTTAAAACATGATAGAAGATTTAGGCAATATTTTAGGCACGATTCAAGAATGACGAGTTTGCACGATCAAGAAAATCGATTTACAATTGTTCAGGCACGATGAGGGATTTGGCACGATAGAATCATGATATGAACAAAATTATATGTGCATGATTTCAGAAATAAGCCAAGTCATTGGGGCACAATTTTAGAGACGATTAGAGGAATCGACGATATAAATGAAGTTCAAGTACGGGGTGACCCGTAGGACTTAGGTTGATGGAAATCAACCTGAAAGTCGTACATGCTTGATCAAGATGAAAAGCTAACCATGACCAAAACAAGGTTTGGCATAGTTGAGATAAAATTTCAGACACAAACAAAAATCGAAGTCAATGTCTTATAGGCCCGATCAAAGATTAAGGAGGATGATTGATAAAATCATGAAATACGATTCAAGTTCGAACGCGATTAAAATCGAAAATAGTCTAAGTTCACTTGGTACGATTTGAGGGTTAAGATTATCAAGATCATGAAAATCAAAGTTGGATAGTCATGATCTAAAACAGGGCTAAGAGAAGCAAATGGAGAGAAAAATTTGAGAATAGCACGATTGAGAGATAGATTGGATAGAAATTAGATTATAGGTTACATAAGCACGATCAAGATCCAAGTTCAGCTATGAAAGACGGTAAATATCACGCCCCAGAACCAGAATACTGGAGAGCGGGGGCAGACATAGCCAGCTACGTATAACGGAATGGAATCCACACTGCTATACGGTCATGGCTGTCTAGATATGTGAGGGTTTCACTACAATCCATCAGTCTCTTAAGGTCATAAAATAGCCTATTGTCTCAATCTCAATCAACTAATATTAATCACAAGATATCAGACCTCCAAATATATAAGGCGTCCCAAACATTACATATCCAGATGATCATGAAGCTAGTCGTTACAAAATATGAGGACTAGCAAGAGTTCAGTCATACATGATCAACCCCCGGGGCTTGTCAATCATGTTACAGCCCGTAGGCAGACAGTAAGTAAGTACAATCGAGCTAACACTTGCTCGTCGGCTAAACGTCTCAAAAGAATAATTTACAATATTACAGTAGGAGAACAAAAGAAACCTACTCGATGCCCTGGTTACGCCTGGTGACCACCATCGGACTGGAAGACAGGTAGATCCTTTGCTGCTGCTCCGGTATCTGGCCATACAAAACCAGCTGGGTCAGACCCCAGGAAGAGCAAGTGCCACAAAGGAGGCCACAAAATAAGAACCAAAGCCAGCAAATTAGCACAATAATATAGTTACATAATAAGAGACAGTAATTTAAGAAAAGCATGATAGATAATTATAAAAAACAATCTTGCATAGAATCACTAAAAGACAGGACATATAGAAAAGCATGCCAGGATGATATACGATGAGATAACCATGGGACTATTCAGATAGCTAGGTTACAACCCGTAAACCAAACAAGGACCGGGGTTGTAACCCTTCGTCTGAACGGAACTTGGTTTCTCTCACCATTTATCGGCAAGATAAATATAAGAAATCAGGTCAAGTAACAATCTGGAGTGACAATCATTATAGTGACAATCTGGAGTGACAATCATTATAGTATAATCTGGAGTGACAATCATTATAGTGACAATCTGGAGTGACAATCATTATAGTACAATCTGGAGTGACAATCATTATAGTACAATCTTACAATCAATCAATTCTAGACAATACTATACTGGACCAGACTCCATCCAAGCAATCACGGCCAATCATTGCCTACGGCTTTCTACATTAACTAACTAGGGTTATCACAATCCTAGTTACTAGCAAGATGCAATGAGATGCTCCAAGTAGTCACAGGCCCTACAGCTATCCAGGTTATCCAGGCAATTATTATAGTGACAATCTAGAGAGTACAATGCATTATAGTGACAATAGAGTTCAATCATTTAAGTGACAATAGAGGATGCCCCACATAACAGCGGGCTGGAAATGCGCCCTACTCGTCGGCAGGCTACAAGTCCAATCATTTGCGGCCGGGATAACGGGATCGCCTGTAACTGGGGAACATCTCTTCATGACTAGTGAATTATACTAATTATTAACCTTAGTCCAATTCAGTAGGTACTCCTGACCGTGGTACTCAGGAGTCCCCTCCTAGACATGATGCAAGACAGGACAAGTGGATTATTTGTACAAGCACAATCGCCCACGGTGTCAGGATTAATTATACAGGTCATGTCATGTCAGGTAGCCGTCGCAACAGCTATTCAAGATATATCAGGTCAGGTTATCATATCAAGTGTACTAGTCAGGAGTGCGCCACGACGGGCCACTTATCAGGTCATGCTCAATTATCAATTCCAAACATATCCAGTAAATTCGTGAGTATCAAGTCCAGGACAAAAGGCGTAAGGATATAAAATGGACGTAAAATATCTAATAAAATATCAATATACAGGGCTATAGAAGAGCCAATCATAAAAGAAATAAGACCAAAACTCCAAGAGCCAATGGGTTAAGCAAGGGGTCAGGGGGGCAGCGTACGTAAAAGTCACGCACGCAGGGCAGCGTACGCAAAAGTCACGCACGCAGGGCAGCGTACGCAAAAGTCACGCACACTCAAGAGAGCAGCGTACATGAAAAGTCACGCACGCTCAAGGGAGCAGCGTACATGAAAAGTCACGCACGCTCAAGGGAGCAGCGTACACGAAAAGTCACGCACGCTGAGAGAGCAGCGTAGGTGAAAAGTCACGCACGCTACAGGGAGCAGCTGCGTGAAAAGTCACGCACGCTGAGGGAAGCAGCTGCGTGAAAAGTCACGCACGCTACAGGGAGCAGCTGCGTGAAAAGTCACGCACGCTACAGGGAGCAGCTGCGTGAAAAGTCACGCACGCTCAAGGAAGCAGCTGCGTGAAAAGTTACGCACGCTACAGGGAGCAGCTGCGTAAAAAGTCACGCACGCTACAGGAAGCAGCTGCGTGAAAAGTCACGCACGCTACAGGGAGCAGCTGCGTGAAAAGTCACGCACGCTCAAGGAAGCAGCTGCGTGAAAAGTCACGCACGCTACAGGGAGCAGCTGCGTGAAAAATCACGCACGCTCAAGGAAGCAGCGTACGCAGCGCTAAAGAGCGCGCGTAGCTCAGGGTGCGTAAGCTAAATAGCTCTGCACACTGCTCACTGTCTCCTCCAAACAGCAAGAACACCATGGCTAAACTCAAGGCTTCAAAATTCATAACTTGGCCATCCAAACTCCAAATCCAGATTTCCAAGGCTCCAACTGGAGTGAAACTGAATGCTCTTCCACATGGAAACATCAAAACCCATAAACATCCAACTAAAATAGATCCAACCATGCAAAATCCGAAAATAGGAAAACTTAGATCTAGAGCAATGGAGACACCAAATCACAAAAAGCCAAGAACTAATGTTGATCACCATGTCCTAATCTAGCTAATGGACCAAAAAAAATAGGGTTCTCATGTAGTGGCAAGATGCACTTGCCTAGGGTTGGGAGAGTTGTGTAGAGGAAGGAGAAGAAGAAGAAGAAAATAAATGGTGGTTATGAGGAGAGAGAGAATGTTGGTGGAGATTATAAAGAGGGTGGGTTGTGGTGGAATGAAGGTGGAGCATAGGCTTTGGTGATCCAATACTCATTAAATCAAACCAAACCAACCCAAAACTAATTAAAACCGAGCCAGGACAAAACCCAAAATACGAGAAATACCAAAATTCCACAAGTCGAGAAAAAATAAAAATACATGCCAAAATCCAGATACGAGTATAAATACGAAATACGAAAAATACGAAAAAATGAGGGTGACAGTAAAATCATGAATTCGAAATCAAGGTCCTAAAAGCACAATTTAGAAAGGAACCCAAGTCACAAGGAATTCGAAGTCATCTAGAGTCTAGTCAGCAACCAAGACTCTTTGGCACGATAAACAAGACGACCAAAATTGATTGGTCATGGACAGAAGGGAATTAAAATCTTAACAGTATCGAAATTTAAGAAACAATTTAGATATGAAATTTTCAAAATTTTTAGAGTTTCCAAGTGTAGATGACAGATGTAGATATGATGTAGGTGATTTGTGTAATCAAGGCATAGCTAAACAAGGCAAAGGAAATGACAGCAAGATGAGAAAATCATCATGCGATGAGAGAGAAAATAATGATAAACAAAAAATAATGGTAGGAATTATCTTGCTCAATTGGTAAAAGAAGTGAATCAACTTAAGATATGACCTGATAACCATACACATCTATCCAAAATCATGTTGCCAGAATTTACGCCGCGCCAGTAAACATAGCTACAATAAACGATAGAGTCCATAACCAAGGTATACACCCTATAATCATGTCATCTAGATTCCTTACCACGCCAACCGGTATGGCTGCAAGAGAATCTAAATTCCATAACTAGGATAGTATATCCAAAATCAGGCTCCATGTCCTTGTCCCGCTAGCTAATATGACTGCGATAAATTCTAAACTCCATAAATAAAGTAGATACTTACTGTTCTCATCGTCCTCGTCCAAAATATGTTTATCAGGATATCTTAACTCAATTCTTAAAAGAATTATCCAAAATAAAATTAAAGGTCAACAACGAATATTAAGATTTAAAATTCAACAACGAATCAAGGATAATTAAATGAAAACTAGCTAAAACAGATTCCGAGGTAGAGTTTAGAAGAAAATTCTCAGGAGATGTCCAAAGGTACCATCTAGGTCAAGATAAAGGAAATCATTGGAATATAATCTAACACAATCTCAACCTGATATGCGACTGGTAAATCATATTCTCGTCTCGACCTAGAAGATATATAAGTTCAACTTATACCTTCCATCTGGGGTCCACAAACTCATTCTAAGAAAGAATAGAGTTGATAACGGACAGATGTTTCAGAAATCAGGACGGACAGAACAAATGGGAAAAGTTTCGAAAAGTTCGAAATAAGATTCCCAGGGGTCATCCCTGGAATCTACCAAGAGTTCCTAATATGTGACTGAGTACCAAATTCCTAAAATATTCTATGACTCAACCTTAATCCTAGGGCAGGCTCGCAGTAGTACAGAAAAGCTCAAGTACTACCACGACTTCGCATTAATTGCAAAGACTGACATGCATGGGCCACCACTAAAAATGTGTCACGACCCGCACCCGGATATACGGGTACGAATACGTGGGCCACGTCCAGCTACGCCGCGGTATCGGCGGTAGAACGCTGTCAAGTATACTATACTAACTACAACATCTAAGAATCCATAACCAGAAATGTACTCATGTCACATCACGAAAACTAAGGAAGATAAGACAAGAATTAATAACAATATCACTAGAACAACTAGAATCTACAATAATCATAAGACATGAAAGATAAAAAAGGAACAACAAGACTAACTAAGGATAACTACCAGGCAACTCCCATAGAAGAATAGTGAGATCCACCTCAGCTAGCAACATCATGAAGTCCAATAATGAGGGCACAACTACTCCTAAAATTTGTCAACATATCCGGTCAGGATGGAACGAGTACATATATCTCATAACAGATCTCAAGATAGAATAAAAGCTATAAGGCTGTAAATAGAGCATATACAATGAATCATGGAGTGTACATATATGTATCATGGTATGGTAAGCTGTAGAGCTAGAGCTAGAACAAGAAAGTAGAACTGAATCATGGTATGTACACAAATCAAGGTAAGCCATATATCCAATGTGTGTGAGTAGCAGTTTCAACTTGTGATCGGCTTGGGTACCTGTCGAGAACCGGCCTGGCAAGTCATAAGTGCGGTATATGACTCACACAGTTCAAGAATGCAAGGGGATATGATCACAGGCATACGCTACTACTTCCCCTACCCCAACTGGTAGAATGGATCCAAACAGGACACGTCACTGCACGGGATTCTAATAAGAAGGTCGCGAACCTTCTCTAGAATCAGTGACCATATATTGAGCAAGAGCTACAAGGGAGCTTGCACAATACATCCCAACCTAAGAAGGAGAAACATCTCTCGTCGGGATCCAAGAATACCAATCCGTGAGAACCATGTGTCAGAAATAAGCATATCAATACTAAGTACATGAATCATAACAGTTATCATAAATTGGGAATAAGTTATCAGAGAATGTACTCGCCTGGGGTCCTGCTGTCAATATGAATCAGGGTTCAGAGTAAAGCCACAGACCTAAAGATGAAATAATACAAGAGCTGATCAGGGTCAAAAGATATACTAACATCTAGGCCAAACTAAGACAAACTGGGTCAAGGTTGACGTACAGTTGACTTTGGTCAACTGGTCAACTCTGGTCAACCCTAAGTCAACTCTAGGTCAAACTTGACTAACGTTGACTAACAGTTGACTTTGGGTCAACTGGTCAACTCTGGTTCAGTTCTAGTCAATTGTAGGCTACGGTTGACTTCCGGTTGACTTTGGTCAAAATAGTCAACTGTGGTCAACCATGGTCAAAACTAGTCTAACCTAGGTCAAATGTTGACTCTACTTCGACGTCTAGTCAAAGTAGTCAACCATGGTCAAGCTAGTCTCTATAAACATCTACAAGGTCAACTTATGAATTTCAATGATTTAGAAATCACTGAAATCGACGGGTGTCTAAAACAACCAAAAGGAAAAAATATTATAATAATAGGATGACACAAAAAAAGGAAAAAAATCTACAAATGTTGTCGGATGATAAAATAAATATCACCAACGTGTCCAGAATGGTCAAATCAGCTAGGATAGCCTGTCCAAAAGTCCAATTTGGACACAGAGGCAAAACGGTAATTTCGGGCCAAAATGATGTCCGCCGTTGGACACACTTTGCACCAAAAAATGTGCCAAAATAAAAGTGCACAAAACCTAACAAATTATATGTCCACGAATCCAACATGACGATACGAACCCAACGGAATATCCAGAATTGGATTTCGTTGACCCGATCTCAAATTGGTCCGTTGACCGGGATATTGAAATTCCGATTTGCACGGAAAAGCGTGTCGGAGTCAATGTCCTCAAAACTCAGCAAATTATATGTCAACGAGTCCAGAATGATGATACGAACTCAACGGTATATCCGGAATTGGATTCTGATGAGCCGATCTCAAAATGACCCGTTGGCCCGGATATTGGTATCCGACTTGCACCGAAATGCGTACCGGAACCAATGTCCACTAAAACCTAGCAAATTATATGTCAACGAGTCCAGAATGACGATACGAACTCAACGGTATATCCGAAATTGGATTCCGATGAGCCGGCGTCAAAAAGTCCCGTTGACTCAGAAAGTGGGACCCGCTTTGCACCGAAATACGTGCCAGGACCCACGTTCTCCAAATCAAGCAAACTTTATATGAAAATATGCCAGAACGACGCCACGAGTCTACTGGTGGTGTCAGAAATTGAATCTGGAGTCCCGGGTTCAAAAATGGAATTTTACAAGTGCAACACTAAAAATTCGAACGGCCAACTTTGGCGTCGAATTCGACCGACCTAACAAGCTCAAACTGAAATGAAATCTAAAGGGGGCAGGAAGAGGGTTATACCAGCTGTGCACCGGAAATGGTGGCGCACAAAACGGAGCTGCGACGGAGGAGATACGAGTCGACGAAGTCGGCTCCACAAAACTGTCCAAAAATAACACAATTTAAAGTGTCAACTTGGTGGCCGGTTTTGATGTATCAAACGACAGAATTAACGGGCGAAATTTGAGAGGGATGAAGGGGTATATACCGAGATTGAGACGGAGCGAAGAAATCGCCGATCCAACGGTCGGATTGTCCAAAAAATCGGCACGAAGTTGCTGCGACGGAGCACAAATTCTGGAATTTCTCCTCGCGCGCGTCGACGGAACTCCAAGAAAAACGTTGAAATCGCCTAGACGACGCGTCCCGGAGGACGTTGGCCGCCACGGAAGGGTGCGGGGGTGTGCGCCCGGAGTTTGCGCGCCTAGGGGGACGGCCACGTCGGCCATGGCCGGCGGCGGCGGCGCTGCACCGCGCGGCCTGCCGGTGCGCGCGCTGTCGCAGCCTTGCTGCGAGCTGCTGCTACAGCTGCTGTGGAGTGCCGGCCACGTGGTGGCGCACGGCGGCCAGGCGACGCGGTGGGCTGCGGTGGAGGTGGTGGCGTGGATGTGGTGGTGGTGGGAGTGGTTTAATGGTGGTGATGGTGATGAAGATGAAGGAAGAGGAGGAGAATGAAGATGATGATGGTGGTGCATGGTGAAGAAGAAAAGGATGATGGTGGTGAAGAAGGAGGAGGCTGTGGTGGTGGTTGCCGGCGGGAGGCCATGGAGGGGGTGGTGGTGAGGTTCGGCCAAGAGGGAGTGAGAGAGGGATGGAGATGTGTGTGTGTGTGTGTGTGTTTGTATGAATTAAAAGAGAGGAGAGAGAATGATGATGATATAGAGGAAAAAAATGGGGGGTGGGGGATGTTCCTGTACGGGTAGGGGTGGTGTGTTGATGGGTTGTGTGTTTGTATAAGGAGAGAGAGTGAGAGAGTTAATATAATATATATATATATATATATATATATATATATATATATATATATATATATATATATATATATATATATATATAATATAAAGAGAGATATTTAGATGAGATATTTAGAGAGAGGGAGAGATAGGTCGGCTGATGGTGTAGGGGGGTTTATTTTGTGTGTGTACATGAGTGAGAGGAGAGATGTAGCACATGTATACATGTAGGTATATATATAGAGAGAGAAAAAGAGATAATAATATAAAATAAAAGAATTATATTTTCGAGTAGACAAAAATGGGAAAACACCAGTGGGGTGTATGGGCAGTCATGACAGGGCCCATACAAAACTGGATTGGACGTTGGGCCAAGTTTGGACAAAGTCGAAGCCAAGATTTAATTAATTTATAATTTAAACTAATTAAAAATCCCGGATGGAATGGGACCACAAGGAAGATCAGATCGGTGCCACGCAAGTGGCACGTGCATAGTAGGCTCAAAACAGGCTAGGGCCATATACTGGATCGACTGGATTGGACCGATGTCGGGCCCGAAAATTAAATGGGAAATTAAATCAAGTTTTACGACAGATAATTAATTGGCCTAAATTGAACCGAAAGTTGTGCGAAGGAAATGGAGCACAAAATGGAGTGTCTGAGTGGGACACAATGGTCATGGGTGAAGAGCGTCTCGAGTAGATCAGGCATGACAAGTTGGTTTCGAGAAAATGACAGGTCTGGTGCTCCTAAATTAAAAGTCACGGTAACGCGCATATGATGATCAAGGAAAAGAGTGGGAATTCAATTAATAATTAAATGGTCTAATATTGAGCCGATCTTGCATGAAGCAAAAAGGATACAAGGGAACAAGTTCAAGTGGAACACGATATATCAAAATGAAGATAATCTCGTCTACTACAAACTCCGAGAAGGAAGTTTCCAGAGACTGGCATCCCTGATGCTCTAGAATTCCAAGTCACGGTAAAGAGCATTAAATCAAATAATAATCAAATAATAATATCTGTTCAAAATAATTGATTTATAAAATTGAAAAAAAATAAGCCCAAAATTCAGGGGCTTACACCTCAGAACCGAGGTCACTTGTTATGTCGTGGACGCCGAAGTCAACTACAACCTGCTGTTGGGTCGCCCATGGCTGCATGAGTACATGGTGGTGCCATCCACGCTCCACCAATGTATAAAGTACGTGTCCACCAACAACGTCATCCGAACGAAGTTCGTGGACATCAATCCTTTCAAAGGGATTGAAGCCTACTTCACGGATTCTGACTTGTACAAGTCACCTGACGAGGAGGAAGCCAATGATGCTGATGACGAAGCAGAAACGACAGCAGAGCCGGACATGGAGCCTGAGGTCACTCCCGACGCTCCTTTAAAGATCCGACTCAAAGGCAAACCGCCTCAGAAGTTGCCTCCCATGAGCATTAAGCTGCTCGGGAAGGCACCACCTGTTCCTGAAGCTCCCCTGAAGATACGGCTCAAGGGAAAGCTGCCTCAAACATCGGCTCCCCTTGTGGCGAAACTACAGAGGAATGCGCCAATCACCGGAGGCACTGTGGAGGCACCTCTGAATGTGCGTCTTAAAGGCAAGCCGCCGCCATCCAAGCTGCCAGAAAAGGCCCGTATAGTCCTCTCGGACTCCAAGACCAATACTGTGGTGGACTCTCCCAATCCTACTCCAGTACTCACAGATGAAGAGCTAGGGGAATATATCTCTGCTGATGTAGATGCCCCCTCTCTGGAAAATGTAATCCCGCGGGATAAAATCTCGTATTTCATCAATAATAGAGTGACTTTTAATTATTCTAGTCTTCCACATTGGAATGCCATGTATACATTAGATAACGCTCTACGGTCGTTGCAAACACAAATAACGACCGTCCATCATGTAAATCGAGTAGTTCCGTCCCAAGGGGTCTGTTACATAGTCCCGCCACGGAATCGAGACGAAGAACCCATCATCTTCGGCAAAGTTGAGCGTCATCAAGACCTCCCGCCACTCGAACCAGAACCAGATACCGGCAGAATGCAAGTCTATCGATACACGGACAAGACAAAGTACCTCATCCAAAAGATGGGTTACGACCTAAAAAGCAACAAAGGCCTGAACTACGGCAAGGGTCGACGTCTCCTCCTCCGGCTTCCGACACCTAAAGGAAAGCCGCAGGACTACTACAATAAAACTCGACGGGGGGTAGGCTATGTCACGCCACCGTCAACTCCAGAGAGTTCAGACGCAGAAGAAGTAAAGCATTCTCGCTCGTCCGAAGCATCGACTTGGGATTCCGATACCAGCATCGGATCAGTCTTCAAGAAAGTGCTGTCAACCAACATGACATCAGCACAACCTCAAGGAGATGAAGGCCAAACGCCAGAATTCTTTAAAGAAGAACCTTGGGCTCAACGCCTGGGAGAACAGTGGAAGTCTCGTTTTGAACTACGTGAACCTCCCACCGAAGACGAGGTCGAGCAGATCGACCTTGGGGATGGATCTTCTTCCAAACCCATCTTCGTCAGCAAAAGCCTAAAAGGAGAAGATCGAGAATCTTTAATCCAGCTGGCTAAAGAGTATATCGACGTCTTCGCCTGGAGTTACGAAGATATGCCGGGACTTGACCCCCAGATCGCGATGCATAGGCTGAACATCTTACCTGATGCTAAGCCTATCAAACAACAACAACGACGCTTCCGTCCGGACATCATAAATGCTATCGATCAGGAGTAAGGACAAGCTCTTGACCAGCGGCTTCATCCGTGAAGAACAACACCTAGATTGGGTAGCCAACGTCGTCTCCGTCACCAAGAAGAATGGGAAGATACGAGTTTGTATCGACTTCAGGGACCTCAACTCTGCTTGCCCGAAGGACGAATTCCCGCTTCCAATCACCGACGTGATGATCGACAACACATGTGGCTTCGAGCGCATGTCTTTCATGGACGGGTATTCGGGCTACAACCAGATCAAGATGTTCCCCGATGACGCAAAACACACGTCATTCAGGACTCCAAAGGGCGTTTTCTGCTACACAGTGATGCCCTTCGGCTTGAGGAACGCTGGTGTGACATACCAACGAGCTATGAGCACCATTTTCCGTCAGCATCTTCACAAGACAGTCGAATGCTATGTTGACAACATCGCAGTCAAGAGCCGTCTTAAAGGAGATCACCTGCAAGACCTCAAGACAGTCTTCGATCTCATGCGAGCGCACCAGCTCAAGATGAACCCCGCTAAATCCTTCCTAGGGGTTTCTAGCGGAAAGTTTTTGGGCTTCATCATCACGGCGAAAGGCATTCATGTCGATCCCGAGAAGACCAAAGCCATCCTCGATATGGACCCTCCGAAGAACCTTCAAGAACTTTGAGGCCTACAAGGGCGTCGGGCATATATCCGGAGGTTCATAGCAAACCTTTCTAGCAAATGTCAACCCTTCACTCAGCTCATGAAGAAGGAAGTCTCTTACGTCTGGACAGAAGAGTGCCAAAAGGCTTTCAACGACATCAAGGCTTATCTGACAAGCCTGCTAGTCCTAGTGGCATCGTCGGCAAACCATTTATCCTCTACGTCCGTGCCATGGATCATTCCCTCGGTGCTCTGCTAGCTCAGAACAGCGATACAGGCTATGAGCAAGCAATCTACTACCTCAGTCGAACTCTGATCGAGGCCGAACACTGGTACAACCCCGTTGAAAAGGAGTGCTTGGCTCTGGTATTTTCCATCCAAAAGACTCGTCATTATGTCTCAGGCCAGACAATTCATATTATTTTCCGAGTCAACCCGCTCAGAGTCCTCATGACGAAGCCAGGATCATTAAACTCCCGGCTTGCCACATGGGCGATCTTGCTAACGCCATACAACATGGTATTTGTTCTACAAAAAGCTGTTAAGGGTCAAGCTCTAGCCGACTTTTTAGCTGCACACCCCATCCCAGAGTCCTCAAGACTCTATAAAGACATCCCGGATGAGGTCCAAGAATCAAACGTCACCGAAGAAGGCTCCATCTGGCGGATGTTTTTCGATGGCGCTTCAAGAACAGGCCCCAAAGGCCAAATCATCACTAGAGTGGGGGTGGTATTAGTCTCCCCCGATCAGCTGGTCATCCAGCGTGCTTACTCCCTTTCAAAGCCGTGCTCCAACAATGTTGCTGAGTACAATGCACTCATTATGGGACTCCAGCTGGCGCAACAGCTGGGGATGAATCATCTAGAAGCCTACGGTGACTCAAAACTCGTCGTAAACCAGATTAGAAGGCAATACGAAGTTCGCCATGAAGATCTGATCCCTTACCATAAAGTTGTATTAAACATCATTTCAACCTTCACCGAGTTCTTCATCGAACACGTACCTCATCTACAAAATCTGGAGGCTGATGCTCTGGCTGGCCTCGCAGCCTCATTAGCAGCACCCTCGGGACTCAACACTACGTCACAGTGGTGGGTCAAGACTTGGTCTGTCCTAAAAACAACCTGTGCTCACGAATGGCCCATGCCATGTCAACCAGTGCCGGTGTTAATGTCCGAGACTGGAGATTCCCGTTCATCGACTTCGCTGTCTACGAAATTCTTCCAGAGGACCCGAAAGAAGCCGTCTCAGTCAGGAGACGCTCTCTTCGATTCTACTACGATACGGCTACTAAAATGCTGTACCGACGCTCCTACGATGGACTTCTCCTTCGATGTTTGTCCAACGAAGAAGCAGCCGAAGCCCTTCAAGAAGCTCACGATGGAACCTGCGGGGCCCACCAACCTGGCCCTAAGTTGCAGGACCGATTGCGACGCATGGGCTACTACTGGCCAACCATGGCCGCTGACGCTGTTGAATATGCTAAGAAGTGCCATGCGTGCCAGCTTCACGCAGACTTTATTCATACACCGTCAGAACCACTACATTCTACAGTCGCCTTCTGGCCCTTCGAAGCTTGGGGCATGGACATTGTGGGACCAATCTCCCCTCCTTCATCGAGAGGATACCGCTTCATCCTAGCCATCACTAACTACTTCTCTAAATGGACAGAAGCGGTTCCACTGGCAGAAGTGAAAAGCTCCAGGGTGATCAGCTTCATCAAATACCACATCATCTACCATTTCGGAGTACCCCGGAGGATCATCCACGATAATGGTCCTCAGTTCATCAGCCATGTTTTCAACAGATTCTGTGACAAGAATCACATTCAAAATGTGGCATTAACCGCCTACAATCTGGCAGCAAACGGATTGGCCGAGGCGTTCAACAAGACTATCGTCAGGCTACTCAAAAAGGTCGTGTCATCCAACAAACGCGACTGGGACGAAAAGCTCGGCGAATGCCTTTGGGCCTACCGTACGACGGTACGGACACCGACAGGCAACACACCATTCTCCTTGGTCTACGGGAGCGAAGCGGTACTGCCTCTCGAGATCCAGATACCCTCTCTCCGTGTAGCGATCACAAACCAACTCACAGAAGAGGACAATCAACGTCGTCGTCTGCGGGAACTGGAGGCACTTGACGAAAAGCGTCTCCTAGCTCAACAACGCATCGAACTTTACCAAGCCCGTATATCACAGGCTTTCAACAAGAAGGTCAAGCAGAGGACTTTCCAAGTAGGCGACCTGGTTCTGGCAGTCAGGAGGCCGATGGTGTTGACTCACAAGACACCAGGAAAGTTCGAGCCCAAGTGGGAAGGACCTTTTATCGTAGAGACGGTATACTCAAAAGGTGCTTACCGCCTCGCCAAACCCAATGGGGACTGGTTCATGATGACCATCAACGGCAAGTTCCTAAAGAAGTACTACTCTTGACATCTTTCAGACATGTGCTTCTACCAGGGGATCTGTGGACCCAATCATCAGGGTTCACGAACAATTCCCTTCCACAAAATCATACGCTTCCGGAACCCAGCTGTTCCGTAGCATCCTCCAGTAGAAGGACAACCACGTCCACATCACCTCTGAGTTGTCCTCCTACACCCTACAAAGCGGAATCTTACATCCCATAAGACTACGCTACCCATCATGTTTACCACGTCCACATTACCTCTGAGTAAACATCCCGTACAGACAACCCCTGCGTTGTCGTACATTAATCGCAGAACTTCCACGTCCACATTACCTCTGAGTAGTTCCGCGTATCCTCTAGAGTCACTCCTACCACGTCCATAACACCTCTGAGTGGAAAGATTCTATCATTTTGAATCCCATATTTGTCACGTTCATATTACCTCTGAGCAAACATGTTGGTTCTTTCAAACTTATTAACTGTACCTAAAAACCAAGGTGCGCAAAAGATAATAGGTCCACACAAATCATCAAGTTCATGACAGCAAAAATGAACACATCACAGAAAATTGTGTACTTCTTTATTTTCTAAAAAAAAAGAGGAGAGTAAAGGATTACACTATCCCCAGCAAGAGTTGCAAATACACAAAAAGAAGAGACTACAAGCCCTAAACATCCCCAGGGTTGGCTGAAAGCTCTTCAATTCGACGCCTCAAGTCTGCCGCCCGAGTCTCCACAATCGCCAAGACTCGACGTTCAGCCTCTTGACGCATCGCTTTAATAGCCTCAGGAGAAGTATCATTTTCATGATTCTCATCCAGCTGCTGCTGCTGCTGAGCCAAAGTAAGAGCCCGGTGGGTGAAAGCTGCCTCCTCCTTCTTGAATGGTACGTGTTCAGCCTGGACACGTTCGGCGTCTAATAGAAGTCGGGCCCGTTGGTCCTCAAGGCGGAGGATCTGGGCATCAATCTCAGCGATACCAGTGTCCTACACAACTCGCGCCTCTACCGTTTCCCGTGTAGACTGAGACAACCGCTCCACTGCAGCTTCAGTCTCAGCCACTTCGCGTTCCCAGACACTCACGGTGGCCTGGTAGGAAGACTCAGTCTCGGCGATCAGCTTCTCCTTCTCCGCATCAATCAGGACGGAGAGGTCATTTCGCTGGATGCGCTGCAGTTCGGAAAGCCGCTGGTCCAACTCAACCACGGAGGCTTATAGAATGTCGGCCATATGATCGTGGCCCTGATGAAGACGGATCAGGTTGATATGAGGCATTGCCAGAGTTCTTGCCATCGTAAAACTCCCATTGGCGTCCATCACGGCCGATACACCCCTCTGCAGTATTTTATACACTGCTTCGATAATGAATTTTATGTATTCATCTGCATCCGCCAGCACCTGCGGCGTCATAGCAGGAGTCGGAGGAGCTGCTTTAGCAGACGAACCGCAAGAAGGCCCGCCTGCCTCAATCCGCGAGCCTGGACCCTCGGTATCAACATGCTCTTCATCAACAGGGGCTTGACTATTAGCCCGAGGAGCCAAAGGAACAGAAGAAGCCGAGACAGGCGTCGAGATAGTACCCCAAGTGGAAGGAGCAACAGAGGGTTCCATCAAACCCTTATCCTTCCCAAACTAGGAAGAACCCCCGACGTCAGTGGCCACTTCATCAGCCCCCAACGTGTTATCAGCAGCCAATACCTCCCCTGACAGAACGGGGAGATCAACACTTATCTCCTGACTCGCCCCTGAAGTCAGGTCCGCCAGACGAGTTTTCTCATCAAATCCCTCTACAGGGACAGGATCTGTCGCTACCTCCTGATCGGTAGCCACCTCAGCTTCCGCTGCTGAGTCTGGGGTAGGGCTCGGCAATGATACAACCGACCTCCCATCATCATGACAAGGAGGGGAATCAACCCTCTCCTATGTTCCAACCATATCTGTTGCCCCCGCAACAGACCCTTGCAACTCTGGAGCGACGTCATCTGAAGACGACGAACTCCACTCTACTTCATCATCACGAAGCCCCGTGTCCGCTGGACCCTCAGCGTCCAAGGCCTCCACGGCAGCTGGCACCATCCCGGAAGTTGTTGCAACCTCCGCATCTCTTTTAACAAAGTCTGGAGATACTAAAACCTCCGCAAGAACAACATCTTCAGGATTCTCCTCCATTGGAGACATTACCATCGGAGGAATGCGCTCGTCAGAAGAGCTTGCCACCTCCTTCGGTTTACTGACATCCGGTTTCGAAACACGGGTCTTCTTCTTCGGTGATCCCTACAAGAAAAAAAGCACAAGTCACCAAAATGACAAGATGAGCCAAAATTACGGAGGACTCTTTACCTCAGCAAGAGCTGATTCCACTGGCGTTACAGACGGCATTCCCGTAGCCTTTGGAGTCGTGGCTTTTCTTGGCCTTTTTGGTACAGACGAACCGGCTTCTGCGTCGTCCCGTCTCTTCCCAACAGAGGGATCTCTCACTGATGTTGCAACAGCAGCCCGTTATCCCGCCAATTTTAGTGGACGATATGACCGAGCCGCTATCAACATATTCGCCGTGGCCTCCAGCTGAGTTCCAATGATGAAACTAGTCTCCCTATCATAACCTGGAGACGCAGTATTCATTGTGCAATAAAGTTTAACGGCCGAATACAGGATCTGTGGCCGAGGGTTGCGAACTCGTACAGTAAAATGAACACCAGTGCACCCGGCATTGTAATATTGCCAGCCCCGGGCTCCATCCAGCAAACTCCCGATGAACCCCAGACTGTTACTGGGATTCCGTAACATTAGCTGAGTATAGCCAAACTGGCGAGCAAACCGGCTGGACAGATATGGCTCCAGATAACACCTATTTTGGTTGCGGTAAACCAAGTGAGAAGGCCGAATACTTTACAACCAACGAAAACCCCATTTCGGCAGAGTAATCGCATCTTCACCTGAGTCGTCTAAATCTTGGTCAGCCTCGAAACCTTTAAAGATGGGGCCGACCTTGATAATCTCCCACCACTGAAGGTAGAATAAAACTCTCATGCAAACGGGGACGCCAGTGTGTAACCACTTCCTCTTGTAGAAGCGGCAGATAAAGGCATCACCTTCAACGTGATCCTCCTCCGGACCTGGACTCATCACGTTCGGATGATGCAGAATCAACCATCCCATAAGATAATGGAATGGTAGTTCGGCCCGAGAAAAATTATCGTTTCTACCTCTCACATGGATCACATCATCAGCAAAGGTCCTCAAACCCCGCAACAGGTTACACACCATCGCGGGAGGAGAGCTAGAGGACGACCAAAGACCAATTTCACGGCAGGCAAAATGAGGTTCTGGTGTACCCTCTCCACAGCACCAGATCCGTCCGCAAACACACAATCTCGGAGCCATATCATCAAATATGTCGTTAACACCGCCTTAGATGACATCCGGTGCGCACAGTGCCAGAAGCGGCTATACGCATTCTCGCCACTCTCATTTGAACGGGGGGTCCTTTCATCTAGCCGGTTCATTTCGGAAGTTACTTCCACGGGTTTCAGCCCTTGCGGAGTCATAAATCGGATCTTCGAGGAATCTGCCAGATCCTGCTTGAAGACGTAATCCCTCCAAGCAGTCACATGAGGCTGAGTCCTGCCTTTGTCCTTCCGTTGCATCAGATAATGATGGCTCGCCACCTCTTTGAAGACAGCCATCATCTCCGGGTCCCTATCTTCCAGAACAAGGATCTTTTCGTTCGACGGAAAGTATTCCTCGTACGGTTCCGAGCCCCAAGGAAGCTTGGACACTTCGTACATCTCATGGAGAGCTAACCCCAACTCCTCCACCGGAGTAAAGAAGGTGCCAGTCTGAGCATTGAACAATTCCAAGAGTGCAAGGAACATAGGCTTATTGAGGTCCACGTCAGCCTGCGTGGCACGGATAGCGGCTGTCAGCCCAATCTCCTTAAGCTCAGCCTTGAACTTCGAAAGCACCCAAATGGTCAACTCGTCCCACTTCGGCATGTGATGACACCAACCTTCAACCCTAAAGCTACCTTTCGGATACGTGACCTTCGATGTCAGCATCCGACTTGCAAAGGTGGAGGCACTGAAGGCAAAAGTGTCACTAGGGACTTCACTGTAGAGGCTCCCAGGACGCAAAGTTCGACAACTAAACGAGGGACCGGTTTGCGAAGCGGCCAAGGTATCCCTCTGATTCGAGGTAGAATCAATCGAAATAGTACCTCCCAAGGCCCCTCCTTGAGAAGGAGTAAGCTCCCAGGGCATCCTTCTCTTGGAAGCTAAACGGTAGAAGGCCGTCAGCAGCAACTGGCGGTCAAGTTGTCGCATGTACAACACCATGCCTTTTGCAGAGAAGAACCAGTCTTCTTTGATCTTCAGTATCTTTGCCTCGGAAGAGATCAGTCGGTCACCGAACAAAAAGACAGGTTTTAAGAAAGTCACATCCTCGGATTCAGCAGATTTTAGTTTACCGCTCTCCATCATACTCTGGAGGAAAATCGACAACTGATTCAGGATCTACAACATTCTCTCAGGAGGTTGATTATGTAAGATAGCATCCTTCGCAGGGTTGATAACCGCCTCGTCAAAATCAACCCCCATTTGACAAAGAGAAGCATCCAGAAGGACTTCATTCAGCAAAGGAATTGTCATCAACACTGACACAACAAAAAAACAAAAGTCAGGCAAAGAAGACAAAGTGTGTCAAGCAACCTGGCGCATCATCAAGGTGTAAACCCACGTGCGTCAGCAAAAGCTTCGGCGCATCATCAGGGTATGAACCCATGCGCTTCAGCAGAGAGGCTTCGGCGCATCATCAGGGTGTGAACCCATGCGCGTCAGCAGAGGCTTCGGCGCATCATCAGGGTGTAAACCCATACGCGTCAGCAGTTAAACCTCGGTGCATAATAAAGGCCTAAACCTATGCACGTCGGCGGGATAAAACCTCGACGCATCATCAGGACAAAAGTCCATGCGCGTCGGCAACGGAGAGTTAGGGCACACCAACTCAGCCATATGATCCAAAGCTCGTCTGAACAAAGAAAATAGTGGAAGAGACGACACCCACCTGTCACTGCGGGTCGAACGTCGGCCGGTCACAATGGTGACAGGAGCATCCTCTTCGGAAAACTCCGTCGGCTCCTTTCCCTTGCCAGCACCGCTGCGAGGAGTCTTGGGAGCCATCGCTTGAGAGAAGAAAGCTAGGATTTTTTGTGAAGAAGAACTCTAAAAGGCAAAAGCAAAGAGAAGAAGAACTCTCTCTCTCCATCTCACGCCTGTTTATAGGCTTGGTCGCACGCGTGAACCGATGAAGTGTGACCTCAGCCGTCGCCTCGGGTTCTGTGAAGAGATAACCGCAAATAAAACCAAAAAGATCATCATTAATCTTTCTTGGTTATCGAGGCATTATTATTTGCATTAACTGAGCGGAGCATGCGCCCCGTCACTGATACGCGGAGTATTTATGCGCCCCGATAGTCATGCGTCCCAACCTCCATGCTTCTTATTCAAAGTATTCCAAAACTTGTCCAAAAGTTTTGAAAACTTTGAAGGGGATCTTCTAGAAGCAAGGAATTTTAGAACCAGAAAACCTATATGCCAGACACTACATGCACCAGAGCTCGGACAAAGTACTTCACACAGCAAAAACAACAAATATGGACATTGAAAGAGGACTTTTTATTACATATAAAAGTCTATTACATGTCTAGAAAAGATTGTACAAAGGAGAATTTCTACAAAAAAAAGATCCTAAGTCTACAGCCAGCAGCCACCATGCACCCTCAAATAGGCGCAACAATCACCATGCGCCCTCAGTCAGGCGCATCCCACCATGCGCCCTCAGCAGGGCGCATCCTTTCAGCAGCTCAGTTATGTGCATCCTCAATTATGTGCTTCCCTTCGGCAGCTCAGTTATGTGTATCCCTTCAGCAGCCCAGTTATGTGCCGCTCTTCTAGCCAGGCTCACCGTCATTTAAATGCTTCGACTAATAAAGCATTTATTGAACAGAACGAGGGTGGCAATCAACCCTCTAGCTGGAGGAAGAGCTCCCCAAACCGAGCAAGAGAAGAGCACAACAAGCCGACCTGTGGCCAGGGGAGTCTTCGAAAGAGCCTCCAAAGGCGAAGGAAGACCGCAATCGAAACTACGGCTAAAGGAGCAGCTTTCAACACAACCAGAGTGGGCGACACCCACTTTGAAGGAAGAAAGAGCCCCCAAAGCCGCAGCACCGCCATTCCGATCTGCGGCTCTTCCAGAATAACAGAGATGAGGCTCGAGCATCCCTATCTTTGGATGCAACAGGCACCTTCCGCCTGCCTCGGAAGCCCTCGACTCCGACTTTTGGATGTAACAGTCACCTTCAAGTGCATCAATGAAGACATTGCATTGCATCTTCATCTTCGGAAGCATCTCATCAATAGAATGCATCCGAGTAAACAAGTTCATGTCGGAAGAACGTGAGAGAACGAGAAGCAAACTCTCTCTATGCCACTATTTATAGGCCGGGCAAATCAAACCCATACGCCAAGTGGATGGCTCTCCGAATTCCGTGCAATAAATTTGTATTAAATGGATGAACCGGACGCTTCGAAATCAGCCAAGTCAAAACGGCTATTTAAAGCACTCAAAGATCGTAACAGTCGCACCATTAAAGACGTGTCACGAAGCGGATGCGTCGGCCAAAAAGCGCAGCACACATATGCGCCCTTTGAACATCAAGCGTATCACACAGACGCACCAAGCGCCGAACAGGGATGCGCCCCCATGCGTCCCCATACGCCTAGTGGAACGCCGACCGATGCACCCACTCAGCTGTCCATCGAATGTCAAAAACATTAAATGCTGAACTGACAGAGTTGGCAGTACGCCTCCCGAAGTCTGAACAGTTCAGAAGACGAAGCGTCGCCAACGTCAGCATCATCATTACTTTCCTTCGACGGCTACTACCACGTGGCCACCCAATTATCTCGCATGCGCCTCCGCAGCCATGCGCCTAAATCTGCATGCGCCTCAAAAGCCATGCGCCTCAGACTTTTCACTGATCCTTAAAGACAGAAGGAAAGTCACCATTAAAGCTCTGCATGCGCCTCAAAAGCCATGCGCCTCAGACTTTTCACTGATCCCTAAAGACAGAAGGAAAGTCACCATTAAAGCTCGCATGAGCCTCAAAAGCCATGCGCCCCGAATGGTTCGTGACTCCTAAAGGTTACGAGCCAAAGCCTCCTCATGCGCCCAATCCTAGGCGCATCCTACCAGATCATTCCCCATCAAATCCAAAATCTCTGAGCCATGGGTCGATGACACGTGTCCTTTGACTCAACTTACCCAAGATCTCAGCAACAGAAAGATCTTCTCCTCTGCTACGTGCCGGCCCACAACAGCAGCATAAAAAATTCAACCCCTCGATCAGGGCGCATCGTTCATACGCCTCCATCAGCAATCACCAAGTGGCGTCCCCGCGTCCAGGCGCATCCTACATATGCGCGCATGAGCAGCCAGCCTGCAGACTATAAATAAGTGGGATCATTTCCTTCACACAGACACACAGGAACGGAAAAACGAACAAACACACCACCAGAGAGGCAGATACAGACACTCAACGTCTTCCTCCTCTCAGCAAGCTCTAACACCCAGAGCAATCCAGACCTTCAGAGAACCGATAAACGTCGTCAGATCGTCAACAGAGTCAACGCATTACCACTCACTCCATCGGCACAAGGGACCCAGATAAACAAAAGTGTACTCCTAGGACTACATCTAAGTCCTATATTGTAACACTGTTCTGTTTGTATTAAAATTTGCAATAAAAGAATTTGAATGGCAAACAAGCTGGCGACTCTGCTGGGGATTACACTATCTCCTCCATCGAGAAAGCTGTGTCGCAATCCGACGATGTGAAGGTGGGCTCCTCCCACAAGACGCTGGTCGTACGCCTCAATCAACAGGCGTATGAGGAGTTCATCTCTGAAGGCAGTGCGAGTCCTTCGAAGCGGCTGCCGAAGCCGAAGAAGACCTGCCGAGTCTGGGTGCGCAAGGTCGACGCCTCGGGCACCACCACCGAAGGGGATGTACTGATCCAGCCTTTCCTTCCTGCTGATGTCCTCAGCAACCAAGATGCGCCCACTGGTGCCGTGCATCTCTCGGGGAAATGTGCGGCTGACCACATTCCCCATCCATCTCCCTCTCAGGCGAGGAAAATGCGTCGACGGAGCAGGGGTGCAGCCAATCCCCCGTGTATCACCTCTGATGTGCCACAGAAGGTCTCTGTCTTTGACAGACTCACTCGCTGTAATGGCGAAGAGAATTTGGATTCTGAGTACTATGCGCCCCAGCGGACTGGTACGAAGAAATCCAAGGCAACACGGGCTATGCGCCCCAAACGTGCTATGCCAGCAGCAAGCCAGAAGTATGCGCTCACAATCATGCGCGCTGCTGATGGTAAGCTGTACAAGGTCGACCCAAGTGCTTCTGCGCCAGAAACGAGCCGACCTTCAAAGTCCTTGTCTCACGTGGACGCATCTATTGCGTGCACAACCAAGTCGAGTAAGGCAAATCCAGTGGTCTTGAACTCCCGCGCCTCCTCTGGTTGTGCGTCTGAGGTCCATTTAAGTCACTTCAAATGTTGTTCCCCCACTACTGATCGGGAAGTCTGTTTGGTGTTAGATCAGGGGGCGCAACATTCACCTGACCACCCCGGCGCTTGGCCTTGTCATGCGCCTGAAGGGGGTGTGAAGGTGGCACTCTCCTCCAACGATTTGTGCAACGTGATCACTCACAAGCGCCGATCAGGAGAGCCGACCGACAAGTATGATATGCCTCTTATAGGGTACACTTGTGCTATGGTCACTATCAACTGCTGTTGCAAGACGGCAGTCCCGCCAAGGCAGTCAGTGTTCCAGCGGCTGCAATCATCGACACCCCTCCGACGTCGCCTCGGGAAGAAGGTGTCAACAAAAGAAGAGCCAAGGGTTGCTTCATGCAACGTGATCTCTAACTCCTCGTCAGTCCGAAAGACGACTGGCAACTCCTCGTCCTCGTCCAAGAGCCAGCTGAGGAAAACCAAGGCGAGTGTCTCGTCCTCCGGAGTGTTTCAAGGCACTCGGGGGTGAAAGAAGATCTTGGAGGAAACTGGGGGTAGTCAGACCCTTGTCGAGCCTCCTTCCAAAGACGAAGCTGTCTTTCAAAGTACAGCTGAGGCTGATCTTCTCGAAGTCAGCCTGCCGGACATGGTTGAGGGTCATCTAGCCCCTGTCCTTCAAGACGAGGGTGTCCCCCAAAACACAGCCGGGGGTAGTCTAGCCCCCACGGATCTGTGTCTCGACGACGAAGAAGTCCTTCAAGACGGAACCAAGGGTAATCAGGCCCTTGCAGATGCTCCCGTCGAGAATGTTCTCCAGAACATAGCCGGGGGTGGCCAGGACGAAGCTCCAGGAGAGACAACTCCCCTACAAGAGAGTGAACCCGAGAGCGAAGCATCAACCGATCCATCCACTTCCAGTCGTGTCATGACAGTATACATGGCTGGGGGTGATTCCGAGTCTGATGCACCGCCACCAGACCTCGTCCAGCGCATGGACACATTAGAGGAAGGATTCAAAACCCTCTTAGCCTCCATGCAAACACTGACTCAAGCAGTGTTTGAGATACGGTCAGCTTTGGCCAAGACACCTTCTACCTGTCCCGACCCAGGGACCAATGGAGAATCAAGTGTACCCCTTCAACGGGTATCATTGGATACGGATCGCCGAGAAGCACCTCGGACATCGGAGCCCTCAAATGCTCAACTTCAAGTAGTACCACCTTTCCCGACTCCCAGCTCCACGGAAGACGTGGTCGAGATGATCAGGGACTTGCGCGAGCGCTTTGAGTCCAAGACGAGACAAGAGGAGCGCCAAAAGATGGGGATTCCCCAACCTTATCCCCTCGAGTGGAACAAAGTGGTTTATTCTCCTAAGTATAAACCATAAACACTGACGCCATACGACGGAAAGGACTCTTTTCGTCGCTATCTGACGTACTTCCAGTCTCAGACGGGACATCTTCCGAAGGAGGACGCGCTACTCACCAGCATATTTGTCGGGGCACTGAAGGGAGTGGCATACGACTGGTACTGCAGCCTTTCCGACAATTCCATATCCTCCTTCGACGACCTGACGTGCCTTTTTCTCGACCGTTTCTACGACGGCGGAAAGGACATGACAATGGCGTCCCTTATAGAGATACGCCAGAAGGAGAAGGAAACGGTTCGAGTGTTCATCGAACGTTTCCGACAGGGCTGCTTCAGACTGCCCCCGGGCATGCCAGAACATGCGCTCCTCTCCTCCTGCAGCATGAATATGCTGCCTGCAGTCAAACTCTGGCTCAACTCTACTCCTCCTCCCGACTGGAGCTCCTTGATCATTGAAGCAGAAGCCGCAGAAAAGAAGGCGGCCAATGCTCGTCTTCTGGGAGTCAGTTTTCCTGCCTTTGAGGACAAGGAAAAGTGGCCTGCAGCCAATAACCCCGAACGAGACACGAAGGAGAAACAGGCGTTGACTGTCAATGCATCAAAAGGTGCATCAGCACCTACTCAGAAGCCTCCACCTGCACCAAGGCCAAAGGAGGTTTATTCGTTCAACGACGAAGACACCCTGCAACTCTTTGAGATACTGAAGCAAGGTGACAAGATCAAGTTGCCGGACCCAAAGCGTCCGGACGAGGTTGGGAAAGTGGACAATCCGAGGTACTGTCACTACCATCGGTTTGTCGGACATCCAACCAAGGACTGCTACGTCCTCAAAAACTACATCTAGTGCATGATCAATGCGGATGTTATCTCCGTCGACTAGAAGAAGAAGACGGTTTCGGCCAACGTGGTGTCGCTCCTGTTTGGCACCTTGCCGCCAACTACAACACAAGATGGCGTCGTCCCCATCTGTAACGCCCAGTCCCAAAATAGTAGGACTAGAAATGTATCATGTCAGCTGTATACATACGAGTAAATATATGACTCGTATATACATAAGCTGTAAATGTAGTAATCCAAGACAACTAAATCTCATCCACAAAGATAAATAATGATATAAAACAACTTTGAGTTTGTCAAGTACATAATAGTTGGGCGAAGACAAAGTCCACTACCAACCAAATTAAATAGAGAAAAATATACAAGAAAAGAATTTAGCAAGCGAGAGCAAGTGACGAATCCAAGAGCAATCATTACGGAGGAAGGAATGGCCTTAGCTAGAGCACCTGCAAGAAATCACGAAAACACACACCTGGGGAAAAATCAGGTCCTCAGAGGGACGTAACAAGACACATAATATCATGCCATAAACTGAATAGTAAGAGCTCAATAGAAAACATACATGCGCAAAGGTTCCTAACCATTCTAGGTGATATGCACTTTGAGGACAATATTCTACGCAGGGGCTGTAGGCTCAGCAGAAAAGTAAAGAGTGGCAGTAAGTAGCGCTCATCCGAGTCACTATCGGCCTTGGACAGAAGGTAGTGCTCCGAAGAGTCACCCTTGGCCCAAAATGTGTGTAAAAATAAAATGTAGCCCCTACGCTAATAACTGTCCCCTCCCCCCAATGATAATATACATGCGTCGTCTCCACGACACTGTTTAATCCTTAATAACCGTCAAGTCTTCTACACAATCTATTGACAGTTATATCCTAACGCACGGCCTGTACGCACTGATGTACGGTCGGTACGCAAGTCCAAAGATATATGCGACTCACCACTCATACACAATCTGTGGCACATCGTGACAGTTTATGAGATGCACATACGGTGGTCCCTTAAATCTAAGCCAATTGTATAAAATATAGTAATTTGCATTTACATATAATTTAAAAAAGAAACAACTAAAACATGCATGATATTGAGCAGGAAATTTAAACAGTAAAGGCAAGGTGTCTTGCCTGGTGGTTCGCCTGATGTGGTGCGGTGATCCGACAAGTCCTGGGTTGTCCAATAGCTACGATTAATGAGTAAAAGTACGAATCCACAAGAAAATAGGAAGCATGATTTAGTCACGATTATTGGTGGTAGTCGAGAAGAATCGGTGTAGAAAGTTACGTACTATATTTTTAGAAAAAAATATTTATATTACCAGAAACTAACCTTATTAGTAAAATTAGGTTTTTAGACCAATTCTTAGAAAATGAAACTCCTTTTTAAGCAAATACCATATTTTGTAAAAATAATTTATAGAGGGAAAACTAACAGTTAAAAGTAATAAATATTTGTAATATTTGGAAATCGTCTCAGAGTAAATTTGTAAGTTGTAAAATCTACAAATTTTGTAGAAAAGCTAACTTTTTCTTAGTCAAAATACTTTATTAAATTTAGAAAATATTGCGTATAAAAACAGATTAATATAATATTAATACTCCTAAAAATAAATTCATAATAATAATAATAATAATAATAATAATAATGAAAATCTTAATAATAATAATGGAAGTAATAGTAATAGAGGTAATAATGTTAACAATAATACTTAATAATAATAATAAAGGTAATAATAATAATAGTAAATAATAATAATAATAATAATAATAATAATAATAATAATAATAATAATAATATATTAAATAACTAAAAAAAAACATTCAGTGCTCAATCTCCCCAAATGGTAAAAAACGAAAGAGAGAGAAAGGTTTGAGAGAGGGAATCACGGGGGTTTTGGCACCGGCGGCGCCTGCTCCGGCGCGGCAAGGTCGGGCGCGCGGCGGGCGGACCTGAAGGGGGAGGATGAGCGCGAAGGCGGTCTGGATCTGAGGCAGCCGGGAGAGCTCGGGGTCGACGCCGGGCACGGCGGAGAGTTGGAGGAGTTCGCCCCTAGGGCGCGGATCTCGTCGGGAATGGCATACTTGCTCGCCGGCGCGGTTGGAGAGTTGATCGGCGGCGGCGGAGCAGATCCGTGGATCGCGGTGGGGAGTTGGTGAAGCGGGCGGTCAGATCTGCCGCGGTGGGCGCGCGACGGTGGCCTGCCGTCGCGGGGCGGAGCTCTGGGAGGCTGGAGGCTGCTCCAGCGGCGGCACGGTCGCGAGGTCGGGCGGCTAGGGCTCCACCCGCGGTGGTGGGTCGAACCTGCGGCGGGATCGGGTGGCTGCGGGTGGCTGCTGGTGGCTCCGAGCAGCTGTGGAGCGCTCGGCTGGATCTAGTCGCCGGCGTCCGGGTGGAGGCGCACGCGGAGTTTCGACTGGGAGGAGACGGATGGAGGTCGGTCGAAGCTCGACGGGTGGTCGGAGCATGGTGGCACGGCGCTGTGGAAGGCGAAGAACGCCGGTACGGCGCGGTGGCTGACGTGGATTCGCGGGCCGAGGTGAGGTTTTCTCCCCCCTTCCTTCCTATTCTGGTGTTGACGGTGGTGGTGCCCCGTCGGTTTGCCGAGGTGCAGTGATGGCAGTTGGGGGGGGGGCGACGGAGATGCCGGGTTGTTGTGGTTGCGGCGTCTGTGATGGCGGCGCCGGCAGGGATTATATTAGGGTTAGGGTGGTGTCGTGGATGGTTATTGTGTCTTGTGTGACACGGAAATGACGGGGGATGGTGTCCGGGACTGTCGGACACGGGGGCAATGTATTTGTATGGAGAAAAATTAGTGGATGGGAGGCACGGACACGATACACAATGGAAGAAATAATTTGGATGAGTACCTGCCTATTTATAGGATGTGAGAATTTCCAGTTGGATAGGGATTGGAGGATTTAAAATCCTCTATAGATAATATTATATTAGTTTAAATTCGATTTAAACTAATTCAGTATAATATAAATAAAACTTATCTTTAATTTAAAACTATTTAATTTAAGGCAAATAAAATCTTTTCCAATCAATATCTTTTCTAAGAGATTTAAACTAGATAAATCCTCTTATTAGGTTTGAAAACTCATAATAATTTGATAAAAGCAAATGCCAATTTATTCATAATAAACTAATTTAAAATTAACTTTTTCCAATTAATAAAATAATAGTATTTAATAATTTCGAAAATAAATTTAAATTCATGTACTTTATATGCAAAAGAATATTTGCCTCAAAACATAGTTTTCAAAGCCACTATTTATATTTGTATAATAAATAAATATCCTTTACGACAAATAAATAATACGAACTTGCAAAAAATATATTGTGGCACTTTTTTACAATAAGAAGCAAAATATATTATTTATCATATAGTATTGAAAGCTATATTTCTATAATAAAAATAATTTTCAAATATATGTACCTCGCACATATTCGTATTCGATGAGCAAATACAAAACGTAATTTGCGCGTGACGTACAAATACGAATAACGCGACCCGTACGCGACGTAAAATACGACTACGCGACGTACAATACAAAATTTAAATCAGTACCAAAAATTAAAATAAAAAAAATAGTAGAAATTTAGGGGGTTTACACCATCCCTAAGGCGACAATGGAGGTGGTTAACTTACCACCTACTCGTGACAACGTGAGTGGACTCATCCCACTCACCACATCTCGGGGAGAGGTCTTATGGGTTCACCCTGATCTCGTCTCCGAGGTTACTCAACCGGAGGTACGCTCTGCCTCCAAAACCAAAGGCAGGAAGATCAAGTCTTGCCGCATGGTCTCTTTCTCCGCAGAAGAGGCTCTTCCTGTACAAACGCGTTCACAACATGTAAGCCCCCTGAAATTTTCGAATTATTTTTCGAATTTTTCTAATGAATTATTTTCAATAATTCATTTCTATATAATTAATTTTGATCTTTAAATGCTCTTTACCGTGACTTGGAATTCTAGAGCATCAGGGATGCCAGTCTCTGGAAACTTTCTTCTTGGAGTTTGCAGTAGACGAGATTATCTTCTCAGTGATATTTCGTGTCCCACTCGAACTTGTTCTCTTGTACTCTTTTTGCTTTGCGCAAGTTCGGGTCAAATTAGACCATTTAATTATTTATTGATTTTCCCACTCTTTTTCTTGATCCTCATAAGCGCGTTACCGTGACTTTTAATTTAGGAGCACCAGACCAGTCGTTTTCTCAGAACCAACTTGTCATGTCTGATCTACTCGAGACGCTCTTCACCCCTGACCTTCGTGTCCCACTCAGACACTCCATTTTGTGCTCCATTTCCTTCGCACAACTTTCGGTTCAATTTAGGCCAATTAATTATCTACCGTGAAACCCGATTTAATTTCTAATTTAATTTCGGGACCCGACATCTATCCAACCTAGTCAACCCAAAGTATGGACATGGCCCACATGAAGCCTACTACCCGCCTGATACTTGTGTCCCATTTATTTGAGCCCCCATATGCTACTTATTTGCCCATGATCATAAATACCTGTTTTTAATTCAAATATTGTACCCTGTCCATTTTAGCCCAACCCGGCTCCACTGAACCCAGTCCAAGCTCCTTGTTACCCTTCATTAATATCCATACACTAATTTTTTCCTACTCTAAAATATCCTTCTATCTCTCTACTTATTTAATCTTATTTTATCCCTTGTATATTATATATGTACATATGTATATATGTATATATGTATAGGTGTATATATACATATGTATATACACTCACACTCACTCTCCTCTCCCCAGCCGACCTATCCCTCTCTCTCCCTCTATATTTTCTCTCTTAACTTTCTCTTTCCTATCACTCTCTAATAAATATCTCTAACTCTCTCCCTCTCTTTAATATCTACACACACATATATATATAACCCACTCTCTCTCACCTCACATCACACTCTCTCTCCTACACACACCCCTCACTCCCCTCTCCCATCATCCTCCCCCCCTACTCGTACAGGAAAGACCCCCCCACTCCCTCTCTCTACTTTCTCTCTCTTCCTATAATATCTCTTTTCTCTCTCTCCCTCTTATTTTACATACACCCACACATACATCTCTCTCTTTCTCTCAACTCACACACACCCTCACCCACAGCAGCTCCCATGGCCGACCTCCTCTTCCTCCATGGCCAACCCACTCCTCTCCTCCTCCTCCATGCCGAGCACAACACCACCACATCCACCAACTTCTTCTTCATCTCCTTCTTCTTCTACTCATCATCATCTTCAACCTACCACCTCAACCACCGCACACCACCCCTCCTCCGGCCAACCTCCACCACGCGCGCCACTGTGCGGGCACCCCGCTGGGCCGCCGCCGCGCCGTCGCCACCGCCGGCCACGCGCGCTGCAGCAGCAGCTGGCAGCAGCAGCAGTCGCTAGCAGCAGCAGCCGCACCACTTGCCGTGCCGGCGCCGCCGCTGGCCGCGCGTCGCCGTGGCCGGCGAGCCCCCTCCGGCCAGGCGCACCACCGCCGCACCTCCCTGTGGCGGCCAACGTCCTCCGGGACATGCCGTCTAGGCGATTTCAACGTTTTTCTCGGAGTTCCGTCGACGCGCGCGCGGAGAAGTTTCAGAAATTATGTTTCGGGACAGCGACTTCGTACGCATTTTTCGGAAGATCCGACCGTTGGATCGGCGAACTCTTTGCTCCGTCACAATCTCGGTATATCCACCTTCACTCCTCTCAAATTTCACCCGTTAATTTCGTCGTTTGATAGATCAAAACCGGCCACCAAGTTGACACTTTAAATTGTGTAATTTTTGGACAGTTTTGTGGAGCCGACTTCGTCGACTCGTATCTCCTCCGTCGCAGCTCTGGTTGGCGAGCTACCAATTCCTGTGCGAAGCTGGTATAACCCTCTTCCTGCCCCCTTTAAATTTTATTTCAGTTTGAGCTTGTTAGGTCGGTCGAATTCGACGCCAAAGTTGGCCGTTCGAATTCTTAGAGTTGCACTTGTAAAATTCCATTTTTGAACCCGGGACTCCGGATTCAATTTCTGACACCACTAGTAGACTCGTGGCGTCGTTCTGGCATGTTTTCATATAAAGTTTGCTTGATTTGGAGAACGTGGGCCCTGGCACGCAATTTGGTGCAAAGCGGGTCCCACTTTCTGGGTCAACGGGTCATTTTGAGTTCGGCTCATCGGAATCCAATTCCGGATATACCGTTGAGTTTGTATCGTCATTCTGGACTCGTTGACATATAATTTGCTAGGTTTTAGTGGACATTGGTTCCGGCACGCATTTCGGTGCAAGTCGGATACCAATATCCGGGTCAGCAGGTCATTTTGAGTTCGGCTCATCGGAATCCAATTCCGGATATACCGTTAAGTTCGTATCGTCATTCTGGACTCATTGACATATAATTTGCTGAGTTTTGAGGACATTAGCTCCGACACGCTTTTTCGTGCAAATCGGTTTTCAATGTCCTGGTCAACGGACCAATTTGAGATCGGGTCAACGGAATCCAATTCTGGATATACCGTTGGGTTCGTATCGTCATTCTGGATTCGTGGACATATAATTTGTTAGGTTTTGTGCACTTTCATTTCGGTACATTTTTCGGTGCAAAGTGTGTCCAACGACGGACATCATTTTGGCCCAAAATTACCGTTTTGCCCCTGTATCCAAATTGGACTTTTGGACAGGCTATCCTTTCTGATTTGACCATTCTGGACACGTTGGTGATATTTATTTTATCATCCGACAACATATGTAGGTTTTTACCCTATTATTATAATCCTTCTCCTTTTGTGGTATTTTGAGTTCCATCAATTTCGATGATTTCACAATCACTGAAATTGAATGGGTTGACCCTGTAGATGTTTATTGAGACTAGTTTTGACCCTGTTGACCATGGTTGATTGCTTTGACTGAACATCGAAGTAGAGTCAACATTTGACCTAGGATAGACTAGTTTGACCTTGGTTGACCAGAGTTGACCAGTTGACCAAAAGTCAACTGTTAGTCAAACATTAGCCTAGTTTGACCTAGAGCTGACCATAGTTGACTAGAGTTGACCAGTTGACCAAAAGTCAACTGTTAGTCAACCCTTGACCCAGTTTGACCTAGTTTGACTTAGTTGACTGAGTCTGACCTAGATTGCGTAGTTTATACTATAGAATCAAGCCTAACACTGTTGAACCCTAATTAGTTTATATATATCTTATCTTTAGGTCTGTGGCATCACTCTGAGCATCGACCCCATTTGACAGCTCAGGACCGCAGGCGAGTACATTCACTGATAGTTTTCATTGTCTTGATATCTGCTATATCCGATTCAGTCGTAGTGTCTTACTTGATTCCCAGTCACGATAGTTCACGGACTAGTATATGTTGGATCATGACATGAGATGTTGTTCTTGGATTTTCTTGGTATATATGTACATTTCCTGCCTTGTTTCATGTACTTGTATAGACACCGATTCCTGAGAGGGAGTAGCTATCCTCTTAGGGAATCCCGTGTCATGACGTGTCATGTCCAGGTCCATTTTACTATTCAGGGATGGGGAATTATTAGGGGTTATGTGATCAAAGCCTTCCTGTCACTATTTTGCTAGCGCCACCCTCACCTCACGTAGGGTGTAGCAGACACCCTTGCCGGGTTATCCAGGTTGGCCGGCATGACCCTTTCCAGAGATTTTCCTGTGATTGTCGGGCCAAGTGGATAACCCTACCATGACTCCCTAGCCGATCACATTTCGCTCTAATAATTCAAATCACATATTTTATATTTATTGTCGTATCTTATATTCCAGTTCAGTTTTACTTTCTGTACTTCTCACCATGCTATGATTTCATTTACTCACATGTAGGGGTGAGCATTCGATTTATTCGGTCTAAAACCGAACCGAATAAGCAAAACCGAATTCGACCGAACCCGAATAAAGGAAACCGAAACCGAACCGAAATAGGTCCTAACCGATTCCAAACCGAACCGAATAATTAATTCGGTTTTCGGTTTAATCGGTTAAATTATTATTATTAATTAAAACAAACTGGTCCAAAACCGGTCCAAAACCAAACCAGCCCGAAGGCCCAGGTTCTATTACAAGTCTTCCACCATTGCTTCCCTCTTATAGGGCTTGGCTGCTCCCATATTTTTTCTCCCACCGATGTGGGACTAAATGTAGTATTGAGAAATGAAATGAACTAAAAATAAATTGCACAAAATATAGGTGGAGGTGGGATTCGCCCACACCTCCCATAGTTATTCACCCCTCCCTACCAACTGAGCTATGACAATTGTTTGTCATAACATGTAAATTATGTGTATATATTAATTTCTTATTCGGTTTTCGGTTTTAAACCGAAACCGAACTCCAAAACCGAAACCGAATAAGGAATTTTAGTGTTTTCAAAACCGAAACCGAACCGATTACATTTTAAACCGAACCGAACCTCTTATTCGGTTCGGTTCGGTTCGGTTTTCGGTCCAAAACCGAATAATGCTCACCCCTACTCACATGCTCTACATGCCTTTACATTGTACCTTGATTGGAGACTAAGTTCTGCTCGGGAGAAGAGTTACAACTCCGGTCCTTGTTTGGTTTAAGGGTTGTAACTCGGCTTTCGAATGGTTCTCAAGTCTTCATATATCTTTGTCTTGTAGTTCATTATACTGTCTCTTATAGAATTTGTCAATTCACATGGAACTGCTGTTAGTGTTTGTACTTGCTCATTTTCCTGATAGGATACCGTTGATAATATTTTAGGAGTAGTTGTGCCATTAGTGGACTTCATGATGTTGCTAGCTGAGGTGGATCTCACTATTCTTCTATGTGAGTTGCCTGGTAGTTATCCTTAGTTCGTCTTGTTTTTCCTTCTTTATTTTTCTGTCTTATGATTCCCTCTAGTAGTTTCTAGTTGTTCTTGTGCTTTAGTTATCTTTCTTGTCTTATCATCCCTAGCTGTTGTGATGTGACTAGAGTATATTTGTAGTTGTAGGCCTTCTAGATGTAGTGTATATTTATTGGGTACTAGACAGCGTTCTACCGCCGATACTGCGGCGTAGGCTGGGCGTGGCCCACGTATTCGTATCCGTATATCCGGGTGCGGGTCGTGACACGTTTTTAGTGGTGGCCCATGCAGGTCAGTCTTTGCAATTAATGCGAAGTCGTGGTAGTACTTGAGCTTTTCTGTACTACTGCGAGCCTGCCCTAGGATTAAGGTTGAGTCATGGAATATTTTAGGAATTTGGTACTCAGTCACATATTAGGAACTCTTGGTAGATTCCAGGGATGACCCCTGGGAATCTTATTTCGAACTTTTCGAAACTTTTTCCATTTGTTCTGTCCGTCCTGATTTTTGAAACATCTGTCCGTTATCAACTTTATTCTTTCTTGGAATGAGTTTGTGGACCCCAGAGGGAAGGTATAAGTTGAACTTATATATCTCCTAGGTCGAGACGAGAATATGATTCGCCAGTCTCGTATCAGGTTGAGATTGTTTTAGATTATATTCCAATGATTTCCTTTTATCTTGACCTAGATAGTACCCTTGGTCATCTCCTGAGAATTTTATTCTAAACTCTACCTCGGGATCTGTTTCCGCTAGTTTCCATCTACTTATCCTTGATCCGTTGTTGAAAATTTTGAATCTTGATGTTCGTTCGTTGTTGACTTCGATTTTGATTCTGTTTGAAGATAAGTTTATTAAGGATTGAGTTAAGATATCCTGATAAACATATTTGATGGAGACGATGAGAACGATAAATGTCTACTTTACTTATGGAGTTGGAATTTATCGCAGTCATATTAGCTAGCCTGACAGGGACATGGAGCCTGATTTTGGATATACTATCCTAGTTATGAAATTTAGATTCTCTTGCAACCATACCGATTGGCGTGGTAAAGAATCTAGATGACATGATTATAGGGTGTATACCTTAGTTATGGACTCTATCGTTTATTGCAGCTATGTTTACTGACGTGGCGTAAATTCTGGCAACATGGTTTTGGATAGACGTGTATGGTTATCAGGTCATATCTTAAGTTGATTCACTTTTTTTACCAATTGAGCAAGATAATTCCTACCATTATTTATTGTTTATCATTATTTTCTCTCTCATCGCATGATGATTTTCTCATCTTACCGTCATTTCCTTCGTATTGTTTAGCTATGTCTTGATTACACAAATCAACTATCTCATATCTACATCTGTTATCTACACTTAAAAACTCTGAAATTTTTGAAATTTTCATATCTCAATTGTTTCTTAATTTTCGATACTGTTAAGATTTTGATTCCCTGCCATCCACGCTCCACCAATGTGTAAAGTACGTGTCCACCAACAACGTCATCCGGACGGAGTTTGCGGACATCGATCCTTTCAAAGGGATTGAAGCCTACTTCACGGATTCTGACTTGTACAAGTCACCTGACGAGGAGGAAGCCAATGATGCTGATGATAAAGCAGAAATGACAGCAGAGCCAGACATGGAGCCTGAGGTCACTCCCGACGCTCCTTTGAAGATCCGACTCTGTCACACCCCAGAACCAGAATACTGGAGAGCGGGAGAATGACTCAGCCAGCTACGTATTACGGGTAGGTGAATACCGTATAATACGATCAATGCTGTCTAACCAGACGAGGGGGTGCATACTACATAATGGTCTTCCTATGGTCATTTCACCTCTATTGTCTCAATCATTCGAACAAGAAGCAGTAATAGAGAACATGTAAGATAAAGCAGCAAGGCGTCCCAAACGCTTTGTCAAAATGTTCTTGATATCTGGCTTTACAAAATATAGCCAGATTGATGTAGCAAAAGTATACACAATTGTTATCAGCTGCAGCCTGACTTAGTTACAATTATGCAAAAGTAAGTACAAGACAATCCGACTAACATGTCGGTGCCAAACGGCAAGGTATAAAGTATTTAACAAAACGAGCGGGGAAGTAAGAAAACCCACTCGAGTCCTCCTGCGATCATCCTTCTAGTGTTGACCATCTTGGAGGTAGAAGTAAGCTGGATCCTCGGGGACTGGCTCTAAATCTGGCCATGCAAAACCAGAGAGGTTAGACCTCTAATAGCAAGTACCTCAAGGAAGGACGATATGAAGGATTAAACCAGTAAGTAAGAGAATATAATAATAGATCTCTGCTTGCTACTAGGACTCACATCATATCAAGACACTTCGGACCAACCTCCCAACCAAACAAGGACAGAAGTTGGCCCGTCATGTCCTGACATTCTGATCATCCCAGTTAGGTAACAGAGTAGGTACAGTACACAAACAAATCATCTTAAACGGCCAATCAACTACTACGGCTTGCTATTGTGAGTACCAAGTTATCCTGGAATAATGCAATTAGGGATTCCTCAGTTCTTACTATGTGCAAGCAAGGCTAGTCTATCCAGTCAATCAATTGGCCCATGCATGAATTAGACGAGTCATAGCAGGACGCTTGTCAATATACAATATACAATAATAATAAAAGCAGATACTGTGTTCCTGCCCGTGTGGCAGATCTACAGTATCTGTGGGAACCAGCCGGCCCGTCGGGTACTACTCGTTCCAAGGGGGCTGCCATGTAAGAATTCGGGAATCCATTCTCTCCATGCAATCATTATTTTATTTAACTTAATAGTCCCTACGTTGAGTGAAATCCCATGCCGTGGATCATGGTCATTCAAATGAGTACTTTCGTACGGGGTACGATATGCACAACTCTACAACGATACCAGTGCGGTTAGGTTGCAGGTCTTACATAGCGTAATGCAACAATCAAATCTAACCACGGTAATCATGCCTTGACCATAAAGTACACATACTTCTTTTGTAGAAAAATAACTAAATAATTAAATAAATAATTTGAAGCCTGCATGTGCCTGTATGCCAATATTCGAGATTAGCCAGTCGATTACAATAGTTCATTATATGAACGTGTCTCATTCGTTCAATTCAATAAGACGACTAGCCAGTCTCTTTAGTTCCAACTAGGAACGCATGATCAATTTTAGTCAAGCTAACAATTATTATCAATGGTATCTAGGCATGAAAGTCAACTAGTATTCAGTGGGGTCGAGTCTACAACCCTCAGGGTTTAATTCCAGTCAATTCGGGTATCTATAATTTAATTCATGACACATGGTACATCCCACGTAACAATCTATAATTAATAGAAATATTAACATATCATGGTTTATCAAAAAAGGCGTAAGGATATAAAATGGACGTAAAATATCTAATAAAATATCAATATTCAGGGCTACAGAATAGCCATACGGCTAAGTCTAATGCGGCCAGGATGGATCTTATGCGGCTAGGAAAGGAGTCGGGTTCATGCGGCTCAGGGGGTAGAGGCGCATACTGCTGAAGAGGCAGGAACCTATGCGGCTGGCGAGTGGGACTAGCTTTCATGCGGCAAGCAGAAAGGGTGTTCCATGCGCCTAGGATGAATTGGGCTCATGCGGCCGAAAAAGGCAAGACACATGCGGTCAGCGGGAAGGATACTCATGCGGCTGGCGGGAATGAGTCCATGCGGCTCAACCAAGTCGAACCGCATGCGGCCGGGTCAAGGAGATTGCTTATGCGGCTGGCGGGGGGGGGGGGGGGGGGGGAGTTCATGCGGCTATAAAGTTCAGGACCTCATGCGGCCAGCGAGTGAGTCTGGTTCATGCGGCTGGATTTGGAGAGAAATCCATGCGGTCAGAAAAGACGGGGGCGCATATGCGGTTAAGTGGGAAAAGTCCATGCGGCTAGGAGAACTCCCTATGCGGCTGGGCTCAAATGAGTCTCATGCGGCCGGGTAGAAACTTTCCATGCGGCTGAGAAGGAAACAACCCATGCGGCTAGGAATCACTTGCCGCATGAATTATTCATGCGGTCAAGTCAAGTACTGTTCTTCTTCTCCAAGTTTCAGAGAAGAAGAACACCATAAACCCAAGCTTCAAAGTTCCATAAAACCTTCATCCAGAGTCCAAATTCGAACTTCCTTAGGTCAAAATTGGGTAGAACGAAATTCTCTACAACATGGAACCATCAAAACTTGAAGATAACAAAGTTTACTAGATCAAAACCTAAGAAACCCGAAAATGTAACAAACTTAGATCTACAACAAATTAGCCATGGAAATTAAAAATGCTAAGTACTAAAGAGACATAGAATCAAATAAGGAGGATGATGGAACAATAATAATGGGAATCCATCAAGAAGCAAGTTGGCACTTGCCTACGGTTTGGTAGGTGGAGAGAGTAATGAAGAAGAAGAAAATGAGTAATGGTGAGAATGAGTAATGAGGAGAGAGAATGGTGAGGGTGGCTTAAATATGGAAGGGGTGGTAGGTGGGAGTTGGGCCGGGTCCAATGGGTCCAACAAGGCTAACCCGAAAGTAAGACTAAAGCAGGAAATAAAATGCAGGTAATAAAATTACAGGAAGAAATATAGAAATAAAATTGCAGGAAATAAATTGACATAAAATTTAAAGAGCAGCTAATTAATTAACATGAAAATTTAAAGAGCAGATAATAGAATTACAGAAAAATAAAGTGCGGAAAATAAAATGCAGATAATTAATTAACATGAAGTTATTAAGAATTTAAATACAGGATACTACATGATAAATGCTAAATAAATACATTCAGGCAATATACGTATTAAAATACGCATTCTGGGAACGGGGAGTGACATCTCTACCCTCCTTAGAAAAATTCCGTCCTCGGAATTTCAAATCCAAGCAGGATAGAAACATCGGGGCTAAACTAATCTAAGTACAAGCAATTCAATGAAGCAATCCTTTTACAATATCCATAGCAAGTAACATATATGTAAACCCATCAATCTACGATATCAAGCAATTCTACCCATAAGGTGATAAGCATGAGGAATCAAGACAATCAAGGTATACAGAAAAAGATATACCTTGTGAGTCAAATAGGTGTGGATACCGTGATCGGATATCATCCTCACGTTCCCACGTTGACTCTCCCAAGGAGTGATGATCCCAAGCAACTCGGACAAGACTAATTGTACGGTTCTTGAGTATCTTCTCTCTTCGGTCCAAAATGGACACAGGCTGTTCCTCGTAAGACAAGTTGGTACCAACAACCAGCTCAGAGTGATCGAGGACATGGCTTGGGTCCGATACATACCTACGTAATTGAGATACATGAAATACGTCATGCACCTCTCGTAACGATGGTGGGAGTGATAAACGATAAGCAACATCGCCTATCCTCTCAAGAATAACAAATGGGCCCACGTACCGCGGACTCAACTTCCCGCGAACGCCAAACCTAATGACCCCACGGGTAGGTGAGATCCTCAAGAACACGTGGTCCCCAACAGAGAACTCTAACGGCCTACGATGCTGGTCCGCCCAATGACAATGCCGGTCCTGCGCAACTCGAAGTCGCTCTCTAATTCCCTTAATCAATTCAACCGTCTGAACAATCATTTCTGGGCCTAACATCTTCCTCTCTCCGATATCATCCCATGCTAGTGGCGACCTGCACTTCTTACCATATAGTGCTTCGAATGGCGCCATCTGGATACTGGCTTGATAACTGTTGTTGTATGAGAACTCGACCAAGTGAAGGTGACTCTCCCAAGACCCTCCAAAATCTAGAGTGCAAGCTCGCAACATGTCTTCTAAAGTCTGAATCATCCTTTCTGATTGCCCGTCCGTCTGTGGATGGTAAGCCGTGCTAAATCTTAACTTGGTACCCAGACTATGATGTAAGCTCTTCCAAAAATGCGATGTAAAGCGGGTATCTCGATCCGACACAATACTGACAGGGACTCCATGCTGCCTGACTATCTGTTGCATATATAACTCTGCCAACTTTTCTGTAGATTGCCCTACTCTGAAAGGAAGAAAATGTGCTACCTTTGTAAGCCGATCCACTATCACCCAAATAGCATCTTTACCACTTGGTGATCTCGGTAAACCGGTCACAAAGTCCATTGTAATATGCTCCCATTTCCATTCCGGAATAGGAAGCGGTTGCAATAATCCAGCTGGCCTCTGCTGTTCTGCCTTCACTTGCTGACATACCAAGCAACGGGAAACAAATCTAGCTATCTCTCTCTTCATCCCGTTCCACCAGAAATGCTGCTTGATATCTTGGTACATCTTGGTCCCTCCAGGGTGTATAGAATACTGGGAACTGTGAGCTTCTGCCATAACCTCCTGTCTGATAACTCCACTAGGCACCCATAGACGTGATCCAAACCTAAGTGTACCATCTTCATGAATTCTCATCTCCTTCCTGAGCCCTGACTCACATTCTGCCCTAAGCTTCTGAATCCTTGGGTCTTGTGCCTGAGCTGCCTTGATCCTGTCTACTAAGTCGGATTGAACTTGCAGACTCGCCAGAACTCCTACATCACTAGGAAGTACAACCTCGATGCCCATTTCCTGAAGGTCTTCTAAGATATGCTTCTGCGTTGTCAACATAAATGCGCCGCCTCTTCTGCTGAGAGCATCTGCTACCACATTAGCCTTGCCTGGATGATACTGAAGCTCCACGTCATAATCCTTGATCAACTCCAACCATCTTCTCTGTCTCATGTTCAGTTCCTTCTGGGTAAAGATGTACTTCAGACTTTTGTGATCTGTGTATATCTCCACTCGGTCACCATATAAGTAATGCCTCCATAGCTTCAGAGCAAACACTACTGCCGCCAATTCCAGATCATGAGTTGGGTAATTCTTCTCGTGGTCTCGAAGCTGCCTAGATGCATATGCTATCACCTTCCCATGTTGCATAAGGACACATCCAAGTCCTTTACCTGACGCATCACAATATACAGTAAAACCTCCGGGTCCCACTGGCAATGTAAGAATAGGTGCTGATATCAACTTCTGCTTCAGATTTTCAAATGAGGCCTGGCATTCTACAGACCAAACGAATGGTACATCCTTCCGTGTCAAGCGGGTCATGGGTGCTGAAAGCCTTGCAAAGTCTGACACAAACCTTCTGTAATATCCCGCCAATCCCAAGAAACTCCGTACATCAGCTACGGTCTTGGGTACTGGCCAACTCTTCACTGCTTCTACCTTCTTGGGATCCACTGCTACTCCAGTTCCTGATACAATATGACCCAAAAATGAAATATGGTCCATCCAAAACTCACACTTGCTGAGCTTGGCGTACAACTGGTTCTCTCTCAGAACCTGCAACACTTTCCTGAGGTGGTCTTCATGCTCCTCTTCACTAGCAGAGTATACGAGAATGTCGTCGAGAAACACCACGACAAACTGATCTAAGTATGGCATAAAGATGCGGTTCATCAAATCCATAAATAACGCTGGAGCATTGGTCAAACCAAACGGCATTACTAAAAACTCATAATGCCCATACTTCGACCTGAATGCTGTCTTGGGAATATCCTCCTTCCGAACCCTCACCTGATGATATCCTGAACGAAGATCTATCTTGGAGAAAACTCTAGCCCTGCTCAACTGATCAAATAAGTCGTCGATCCTTGGTAGTGGGTACTTGTTCTTTACTGTTGTCGCGTTAAGCTTCCTGTAGTCAATGCATAATCTGGATGATCCATCCTTCTTCCCCACAAGTACCACTGGTGCTGCCCATGGTGACACGCTAGCTTGGATGAACTTCTTCTTCTTCAATTCCTCTATGTGCTGATACACCTTGGCCTGCTCTGAATCCGCCATTCTGTAAACCCGATCTGATATTGGTTTAGTTCCTGGTGCCAATTCTATACTGAACTCAATATCTCTAACCGGTGGTAGACCTGGAAGTTCTTCAGGAAATACGTCTAGAAATTCTTCAACTACCTTCGGAATCTGAACTTCTTCCATTGCCGTCGCTACTCCCTGTTCTTGTTGAGTTGCCTCTGACCTGACCAAGGTGAACCTCTCCATGCCTGGAATATCAAAAGATACACTTCCACTACGACAATCTATTGTCGCATGACTGTCTTTCAGCCAGTCCATGCCTAAGATAACGTCAAAATTTCCAACAGGAAATTCTATCAACAGGGCGGGTAAAGGATGCCCGCACACTACGACACTACATGCTAAACTAACTCTACTAACTCCCACGAGCCCATTACTAGTGAGTATATTCAACCTCCCTGGCAATGCCTCGAACTCCACTCCTAGTCGTGTCGCAAATTGTGCAGATATAAATGAATGGGATGCTCCCGAATCAAACAATGCTACTGCGGGATATGAGGCGACGAGAATGTTACCTGCCACAACATCTTCCGATGCCAATGCCTCTTCCAAGGACAGTGTGAATGCCTGCCCTCGACCTCCTTGCTGATTCCCATGCCGTGGCCTAGCCTGGTGCTGCTGCTGGCCCCTGCCTTGATGATGCTGGGGCGGTCTATGCTGGTGTTGCTGCATCGGCGGCCCCTGCTGCCGAAACATCTGAGACTGTGATACTAACGGACGCTGCGCCAACGGCCTCACTGCCAATGCTGGTCCTCGATACTGTCCTACCCCTGGTGCTGGCAGAGCAGGAAACTGCTGCCCTGGCCCTCCTGCCCTCGAATTCATGGGACATATGGTAACCCGATGATCTGGATTTCCACATATCAGACACAGTCCATTCAATGTCCGACACACATCTCTAGTGTGCCCCATCTTCCCACAATAAGTGCAGCCCGCCGGGGGTTGCTGGTTCTTCCTCTGTTGCTGTTGCTGCTGCCTGGGTGGTGGTGCTGGTCCTCGTATCGCCACATCGTGGATACGAATGCCAGCGGATGGTGCTGTTGTTCGGGGCGCCGCTCCCCCTCCTCCTTCAATCTGACTGTGGGATCTCTTCTGACCCCCAGTCCTTACTGCAAGCCTCTGAATGGTGATCTCATGCCTTCGAGTCGCCGTCAATACTTCATCAAAAGTTTGGTAATTGTGCCCCTCTATCAATTGCAAGAGCTCAAGATGAAACCCTTGCTGGAACCTCATCGCCCTCTGGCGTTCCGTTGCTACCATCTCTGGGGCAAACCTACTCAATCTGCAGAACTCCGCTGCATAAGCATCTACAGTCTTGCCAGCCTGTCTGAGGTTGATAAACTTCTGTTGTAGCTCAAACTGCGCCACAACTCCATAATACTTCGTCTTGAATCTTGCTGTAAAATCGTCCCATGCAACAGGACGTCTGATGCCTACTTCCTCTGCTTCCCACCAATCACGTGCGAGATCCTGAAGTAACAACTTCACCAGATCCACACGCTCTTCGGCCGGCACCTTAGCGGCTGTCAGGATAGCCTCGATATCCTTAAGCCATGCATCTGCTGAGATGGCATCCTCCGTGCCCTCGAAACGGCGGGGGTTGTACTTGCAAAACCTGGCTGATGCTCCTGAATCAGTCCTCACTCCTCTTTCCAATGCCGTCTGTAATCCTTGGTTGAGTAGTACATTCTGCTCTTGCAACTGAGCGTGCTTGCGCTGCTGAACTAACATCTGGTGTTGCTGAGTGGCCATCATCCCTCTCATGATCTCTAGAAGGGCTGGTGTGTCCACTTGGGTAGGTGGAACTGTTGGTGGGGGTGGAACATCCGGATACTGCGGTCCAACCGCTGGTTTTACTATCACTTCTTCCTGGATAGTCTCTTGAGTTAGTACCGGCTCTTGTTGCTGACCAATATGGTCAGGTTGTCCATGCTGCTGTCCATGTTGTTGCTGTCCAGCTCTAACAGGTACGGACGAGGTGCCCCTAAGAAAAGGGACAAGAGAACAATCAAACGACCGGACATGAAGGATCAATGAAGTCAAAGGATACTGGAATGTCAAGCAAGGGTTGAGAACAACGAATCATGAGATCAAGGGGGAACATATATGATTGAGACATCCTATAAATCAAAACACCCCACAAGTCTGAAACCAGACCTGCATGGGCCACCACTAAAATCTTGTCACGCCCCAGAACCAGAATACTGGAGAGCGGGGGAATGACTCAGCCAGCTACGTATTACGGTTAGGTGAATACCGTATAATACGATCAATGCTGTCTAACCAGACGAGGGGGTGCATACTACATAATGGTCTTCCTATGGTCATTTCACCTCTATTGTCTCAATCATTCGAACAAGAAGCAGTAATAGAGAACATGTAAGATAAAGCAGCAAGGCGTCCCAAACGCTTTGTCAAAATGTTCTTGATATCTGGCTTTACAAAATATAGCCAGATTGATGTAGCAAAAGTATACACAATTGTTATCAGCTGCAGCCTGACTTAGTTACAATTATGCAAAAGTAAGTACAAGACGATCCGACTAACATGTCGGTGCCAAACGGCAAGGTATAAAGTATTTAACAAAACGAGCGGAGAAGTAAGAAAACCCACTCGAGTCCTCCTGCGATCATCCTTCTAGTGTTGACCATCTTGGAGGTAGAAGTAAGCTGGATCCTCGGGGACTGGCTCTAAATCTGGCCATGCAAAACCAGAGAGGTTAGACCTCTAATAGCAAGTACCTCAAGGAAGGACGATATGAAGGATTAAACCAGTAAGTAAGAGAATATAATAATAGATCTCTGCTTGCTACTAGGACTCACATCACATCAAGACACTTCGGACCAACCTCCCAACCAAACAAGGACAGAAGTTGGCCCGTCATGTCCTGACATTCTGATCATCCCAGTTAGGTAACAGAGTAGGTACAATACACAAACAAATCATCTTAAACGGCCAATCAACTACTACGGCTTGCTATTGTGAGTACCAAGTTATCCTGGAATAATACAATTAGGGATTCCTCAGTTCTTACTATGTGCAAGCAAGGCTAGTCTATCCAGTCAATCAATTGGCCCATGCATGAATTAGACGAGTCCTAGCAGGACGCTCGTCAATATACAATATACAATAATAATAAAAGCAGATACTGTGTTCCTGCCCGTGTGGCAGATCTACAGTATCTGTGGGAACCAGCCGGTCCGTCGGGTACTACTCGTTCCAAGGGGGCTGCTATGTAAGAATTCGGGAATCCATTCTCTCCATGCAATCATTATTTTATTTAACTTAATAGTCCCTACGTTGAGTGAAATCTCATGCCGTGGATCATGGTCATTCAAATGAGTACTTTCGTACGGGATACGATATGCACAACTCTACAACGATACCAGTGCGGTTAGGTTGCAGGTCTTACATAGCGTAATGCAACAATCAAATCTAACCACGGTAATCATGCTTTGACCATAAAGTACACATACTTCTTTTGTAGAAAAATAACTAAATAATTAAATAAATAATTTGAAGCCTGCATGTGCCTGTATGCCAATATTCGAGATTAGCCAGTCGATTACAATAGTTCATTATATGAACGTGTCTCATTCGTTCAATTCAATAAGACGACTAGCCAGTCTCTTTAGTTCCAACTAGGAACACATGATCAATTTTAGTCAAGCTAACAATTATTATCAATGGTATCTAGGCATGAAAGTCAACTAGTATTCAGTGGGGTCGAGTCTACAACCCTCAGGGTTTAATTCCAGTCAATTCGGGTATCTATAATTCAATTCATGACACATGGTACATCCCACGTAACAATCTATAATTAATAGAAATATTAACATATCATGGTTTATCAAAAAAGGCGTAAGGATATAAAATGGACGTAAAATATCTAATAAAATATCAATATTCAGGGCTACAGAATAGCCATACGGCTAAGTCTAATGCGGCCAGGATGGATCTTATGCGGCTAGGAAAGGAGTCGGGTTCATGCGGCTCAGGGGGTAGAGGCGCATGCTGCTGAAGAGGCAGGAACCTATGCGGCTGGCGAGTGGGACTAGCTTTCATGCGGCAAGCAGAAAGGGTGTTCCATGCGCCTAGGATGAATTGGGCTCATGCGGCCGAAAAAGGCAAGACACATGCGGTCAGCGGGAAGGATACTCATGCGGCTGGCGGGAATGAGTCCATGCGGCTCAACCAAGTCGAACCCCATGCGGCCGGGTCAAGGAGATTGCTTATGCGGCTGGCGGGGGGGGGGGGGGGGGGAGTTCATGCGGCTATAAAGTTCAGGACCTCATGCGGCCAGCGAGTGAGTCTGGTTCATGCGGCTGGATTTGGAGAGAAATCCATGCGGTCAGAAAAGACGGGGGCGCATATGCGGTTAAGTGGGAAAAGTCCATGCGGCTAGGAGAACTCCCTATGCGGCTGGGCTCAAATGAGTCTCATGCGGCCGGGTAGAAACTTTCCATGCGGCTGAGAAGGAAACAACCCATGCGGCTAGGAATCACTTGCCGCATGAATTATTCATGCGGTCAAGTCAAGTACTGTTCTTCTTCTCCAAGTTTCAGAGAAGAAGAACACCATAAACCCAAGCTTCAAAGTTCCATAAAACCTTCATCCAGAGTCCAAATTCGAACTTCCTTAGGTCAAAATTGGGTAGAACGAAATTCTCTACAACATGGAACCATCAAAACTTGAAGATAACAAAGTTTACTAGATCAAAACCTAAGAAACCCGAAAATGTAACAAACTTAGATCTACAACAAATTAGCCATGGAAATTAAAAATGCTAAGTACTAAAGAGACATAGAATCAAATAAGGAGGATGATGGAACAATAATAATGGGAATCCATCAAGAAGCAAGTTGGCACTTGCCTACGGTTTGGTAGGTGGAGAGAGTAATGAAGAAGAAGAAAAGGAGTAATGGTGAGAATGAGTAATGAGGAGAGAGAATGGTGAGGGTGGCTTAAATATGGAAGGGGTGGTAGGTGGGAGTTGGGCCGGGTCCAATGGGTCCAACAAGGCTAACCCGAAAGTAAGACTAAAGCAGGAAATAAAATGCAGGTAATAAAATTACAGGAAGAAATATAGAAATAAAATTGCAGGAAATAAATTGACACGAAATTTAAAGAGCAGCTAATTAATTAACATGAAAATTTAAAGAGCAGATAATAGAATTGCAGAAAAATAAAGTACAGAAAATAAAATGCAGATAATTAATTAACATGAAGTTATTAAGAATTTAAATACAGGATACTACATGATAAATGCTAAATAAATACATTCAGGCAATATACGTATTAAAATACGCATTCTGGGAACGGGGAGTGACAGACTCAAAGACAAACCGCCTCAGAAGTTGCCTCCTATAAGCATTAAGCTGCTCGGGAAGGCACCAGCTGTTCCTGAAGCTCTCATGAAGATACGGCTCAAGGGAAAGCCGCCTCAAACATCGGCTCCCCTTGTGGCGAAACTACAGGGGAAGGCGCCAATCACCGGAGGCACAGTGGAGGCACCTCTGAAGGTGCGTCTTAAAGGCAAGCCGCCGCCATCCAAGCTACCAGAAAAGGCCCGCATAGTCCTCTCGGGCTCCAAGACCAACGTTGTGGTGGACTCTCCCAATCCTTCTCCAGTACTCACAGATGAAGAGCTAGGGGAATATATCTCTGCTGATGTAGATGCCCCCTCTCTGGACAATGTAATCCCGCGGGATAAAATCTCGTATTTCATCAATAATAGAGTGTCTTTTAATTATTCTAGTCTTCCACATTGGAATGCCATGTATACATTAGATAACGCTCTACGGTCGTTGCAAACACAAATAACGACCGTCCATCATGTAAATCGAGTAGTCCCGTCCCAAGGGGTCTGTTACATAGTCCCGCCACAGAATCGAGACGAAGAACCCATCATCTTCGGCAAAGTTGAGCGTCATCAAGACCTCCCGCCACTCGAGCCAGAACCAGATACCGGCAGAATGCAAGTCTATCGGTACACGGACAAGGCAAAGTACCTCATCCAAAAGATGGGTTACGACCTAAAAAGCAACAAAGGCCTGAACTACGGCAAGGGTCGACGTCTCCCCCTCCGTCTTTCGACACCTAAAGGAAAGCCGCAGGACTACTACAATAAAACTCGACGGGGGATAGGCTATGTCACACCACCATCAACTCCAGAGAGTTCAGACGCAGAAGAAGTAAAGCATTCTCACTCGTCCGAAGCATCTACTTGGGATTCCGATACCAGCATCAGATTCGTCTTCAAGAAAGTGCTGTCAGCCAACATGACATCAGCACAACCTCAAGGAGATGAAGGCCAAATGCCAGAATTCTTTGAAGAAGAACCTTGGGCTCAACGCCTGGGAGAACGGTGGGAGTCTCGTTTTGAACTACGTGAACCTCCCACCGAGAACAAGGTCGAGCAGATCGACCTTGGGGATGGATCTTCTTCCAAACCCATCTTCGTCAGCAAAAGCCTAAAAGGAGAAGACCGAGAATCTTTAATCCAGCTGGCTAAAGAGTATATCGACGTCTACGCCTGGAGTTACGAAGATATGCCGGGACTTGACCCCCAGATCGCGATGCATAGGCTGAACATCTTACCTGATGCCAAGCCTATCAAACAACAACAACGACGCTTCCGTCCGGACATCATGAACGCCATCGATCAGGAGGTGGACAAGCTCTTGACCAGTGGCTTCATCCGTGAAGAATAACACCCAGATTGGGTAGCCAATGTCGTCCCCGTCACCAAGAAGAATGGGAAGATACGAGTTTGTATCGACTTCAGGGACCTCAACTCTGCTTGCCCGAAGGACGAATTCCCGCTTCCAATCACCGACGTGATGATCGACAACACATGTGGCTTCGAGCGCATATCTTTCATGGACGGGTATTCGGGCTACAACCAGATCAAGATGTTCCCCGATAACGCAAAACACACGTCATTCAGGACTCCAAAGGGCATTTTCTGCTACACAGTGATGCCCTTCAACTTGAGGAACGCTGGTGCGACATACCAACGAGCTATGGGCACCATTTTCCGTCAGTATCTTCGCAAGACAGTCGAATGCTATGTTGACGACATCGCAGTCAAGAGCCGTCTTAAAGGAGATCACCTGCAAGACCTCAAGACAGTCTTCGATCTCATGCGAGCGCACCAGCTCAAGATGAACCCCGCTAAATCCTTCCTAGGGGTTTCTAGCGAAAAGTTTTTGGGCTTCATCATCTCGGCGAAAGGCATTCATGTCGATCCCGAGAAAACCAAAGCCATCCTCGATATGGACCCTCCGAAGAACCTTCGAGAACTTCGAGGCCTACAGGGGCGTCTGGCACATATCCGAAGGTTCATAGCAAACCTTTCTGGCAAATGTCAACCCTTCACTCAGCTCATGAAGAAGGGAGTCTCTTACGTCTGGACAGAAGAGTGCCAAAAGGCTTTCGACGACATCAAGGCTTATCTAACAAGCCCGCCAGTCCTGGTGGCACCCGTCATCGGCAAACCATTTATCCTATACGTCCGTGCCATGGATCATCCCCTCGGTGCTCTGCTAGCTCAGAACAGCGATACAGGCTATGAGCAAGCAATCTACTACCTCAGTCGAACTCTGATCGGGGCCGAACACCGGTACAACCCCGTTGAAAAGGAGTGCTTGGCTCTGGTATTTTCCATCCAAAAGACTCGTCATTATGTCTCGGGGCAAACAATTCATGTTATTTCCCGAGTCAATCCGCTCAGAGTCCTCATGACGAAGCCAGGATCATTAAACTTCCAGCTTGCCACATGGGCGATCTTGCTAACGCCATACAACATGGTGTTTGTTTCACAAAAAGCTGTTAAGGGTCAAGCTCTAGCTGACTTTTTAGCTGCACACCCCATCCCAGAGTCCTTAAGACTCTATGAAGACATCCCGGATGAGGTCCAAGAATCAAACGTCACCGAAGAAGGCTCCGTCTGACGGATATTTTTCGATGGCGCTTCAAGAACAGGCCCCAAAGGCCAAATCATCACTAGAGTGGGGGTGGTATTAGTCTCCCCCGATCAGCTGGTCATCCAGCGTGCTTACTCCCTTTCAAAGCCGTGCTCCAACAATATTGCTGAGTACAACGCGCTCATTATGGGACTCCAGCTGGCGCAACAGCTGGGGATGAATCATCTAGAAGCCTACGGCGACTCAAAACTCGTCGTAAACCAGATTAGAGGGCAATACGAAGTTCGCCATGAAGATCTGATCCCTTACCATGAAGTTGCATTGAACATCATTTCAACCTTCACTGAGTTCTTCATCGAACACGTACCTCGTCTACAAAATTTGGAGGCTGATGCTCTGGCTGGCCTCGCAGCCTCATTGGCAGCACCCCTCGGGACTCAATACTACATCACAGTGGTGGTTCGAGACTTGGTCTGTCCTAAAAATAACCTGTGCTCACGAATGGCCCATGCCATGTCAACCAGTGCTGGTGTTAATGTCCGAGACTGGAGATTCCCATTCATCGACTTTGCTGTCTACGGAATTCTTCCAGAGGACCCGAAAGAAGCCGTCTCAGTCAGGAGACGCTCTCTTCGATTCTACTACGATACGGCTACTAAAATGCTGTACCAACGCTCCTACGATGGACTTCTCCTTCGATGTTTGTCCAACGAAGAAGCAGCTGAAGCCCTTCAAGAAGCTCACGATGGAACCTGCGGGGCCCACCAACCTGGCCCTAAGTTGCAGGACCGACTGCGACGCATGGGCTACTACTGGCCAACCATGGCCGCTGACGCTGTTGAATATGCTAAGAAGTGCCATGCGTGCCAGCTTCACGCAGACTTCATTCATACACCGTCAGAACCACTACATCCTACAGTCGCCTCCTGGCCCTTTGAAGCTTGGGGCATGGACATTGTGGGACCAATCACCCCTCCTTCATCGAGAGGACACCGCTTCATCATAGCCATCACTGACTACTTCTCCAAATGGGCAGAAGCGGTTCCACTGGCAGAAGTGAAAAGCTCCAGGGTGATCAGCTTCATCAAACACCACGTCATCTACCATTTCGGAGTACCCCGAAGGATCATCCACGATAATGGTCCTCACTTCATCAGCCATGTTTTCAACAGATTATGTGATAAGAATCGTATTCAAAATGTGGCATCAACCGCCTATAATCCGGCAGCAAACGGATTGGCCGAGGCGTTCAACAAGACTATCGTCAGGCTACTCAAAAAGGTCGTATCATCCAACAAACGCGACTGGGACGGAAAGCTCGGCGAATGCCTTTGGGCCAACCGCACGACGGTACGGACACCGACAGGCAACACACCATTCTCCTTGGTCTACGGGAGCGAAGCGGTACTGCCTCTCGAGATCCAGATACCCTCTCTCCGTGTAGCAATCACAAACCAACTCACAGAAGAGGACAATCAACGTCATCGTCTGCGGGAACTGGAGGCACTTGACGAAAAGCGTCTCCTAGCTCAACAACGCATCGAACTTTACCAAGCCCGTATATCACAGGCTTTCAACAAGAAGGTCAAGCAGAGGACTTTCCAAGCAGGCGACCTGGTTCTGGCAGTCAGGAGGCCGATGGTGTTGACTCACAAGACACCAGGAAAGTTCGAGCCCAAGTGGGAAGGACCTTTTATCGTAGAGACGGTATACTCAAACGGTGCTTACCACCTCGCCAAACCCAATGGGGACTTGTTCATGATGCCCATCAACGGCAAGTTCCTAAAGAAGTACTACTCTTGACATCTTTCAGACATGTGCTTCTACCAGGGGATCTATGGACCCAATCATCACGGTTCACGGACAATTCCCTTCCACAAAATCACACGTTCCGGAACCCAGCTGTTCCATAGCATCCTCCAGTAGAAGGACAACCACGTCCACATCACCTCTGAGTTGTCTCCCCTACACCCTACAAAGCGGAATCTTACATCCCATAAGACTACGCTACCCATCATGTTTACCACGTCCACATTACCTCTGATTAAACATCCCGTACAGACAACCCCTGCGTTGCCGTACATTAATCGCAGAACTTCTACGTCCACATTACCTCTGAGTAGTTCCGCGTATCCTCTAGAGTCACTCCTACCACGTCCACAACACCTCTGAGTGGGAAGATTCTATCATTTTGAATCCCATATTTGCCACGTCCACATTACCTCTGAGCAAACATGTTGGTTCTTTCAAACTTATTATCTGTACCTAAAAACTAAGGTGCGCAAAAGATAATAGGTCCACACAAATCATCAAGTTCATGACAGCAAAAATGAACACATCACAGAAAATTATGTACTTCTTTATTTTCTAAAAAAAGAGAGGAGAGTAAAGGATTACACTATCCCCAGCAAGAGTTGCAAATACACAAAAAGAAGAGACTACAAGCCCTAAACATCCCCAGGGTTGGCTGAAAGCTCTTCAATTCGACGCCTCAAGTCTGCCGCCCGAGTCTCCACAGTCGCCAAGACTCGACGTTCAGCCTCTTGACGCATCGCTTCAATAGCTTCTGGAGAAGTATCAATTTTATGCTTCTCATCCAGCTGCTGCCGCTGTTGAGCCAAAGTAAGAGCCCGGTGGGTGAAAGCTGCCTCCTCCTTCTTGAATGCTACGTGTTCAGCCTGGACACGTTCGACGTCTAATAGAAGTCGGGCCCGTTGGTCCTCAAGGCGGCGGATCTGGGCATCAATCTCCGCAATACCAGTGTCCAACACAGCTCGCGCCTCCACCGTCTTCCGTGTAGACTGATACAACCGCTCCACTGCAGCTTCAGTCTCAGCCACTTCGCGTTCCCAGACACTCACGGTGGCCTGGTAGGAAGACTCAGTCTCGGCGATCAGCTTCTCCTTCTCCGCATCAATCAGGACGGAGAGGTCGTTTCGCAGGATGCGCTGCAGTTCGGAAAGCCGCTGGTCCAACTCAACCACGGAGGCTTCTAGAATGTCGGCCATATGATCGTGGCCCTGATGAAGACAGATCAGGTTGATATGAGGCATTGCCAGAGTTCTTGCTGTCGCAAAACTCCCATTGGCGTCCATCACGGCCGATACACCCCTCTACAGCATTTTATACACTGCTTCGATGATGAATTTCATGTATTCATCTGCATCCGCCAGCACCTGCGGCGTCATAGCAGGAGTCGGATGAGCTGCTTTAACAGACGGACCGCAAGAAGGCTCGCCTGCCTCAATCCGCGAGGCTGGACCCTCGGTATCAACAGGGGCTTGACTACTAGCCCGAGGAGCCAAAGGAACAGAAGAAGCCGAGATAGGCGTCGAGATAATACCCCAAGTGGAAGGAGCAACCGAGGGTTCCATCAAACCCTTACCCTTCCCAAACTCGGAAGAACCCCCGACGTCAGTGGCCACCTCATCAGCCCCCAACGTGCTATCAGCAGCCAGTACCTCCCCTGGCAGAACGGGGAGATCAACACTTGTCTTCTGACTCGCCCCTGAAGTCAGGACCGCCAGACGAGTTTTCTCATCAAATCCCTCTACAGGGAAAGGATCTGTCGCTACCTCCTGATCGGTAGCCACCTCAGCTTCCGCTGATGAGTCTGGGGTAGGGCTCGGCAATGATGCAGCCGACCTCCCCTCATCATGACAAGGAGGGGAATCAACCCTCTCCTCTGTTCCAACCATATCTGTTGCCCCCGTAACAGACCCTTGCAACACTGGAGCGACGTCATCTGAAGACGACGAACTCCACTCCACTTCATCATCACGAAGCCCCGTGTTCGCTGGACCCTCAGCGTCCAAGGCCTCCACAGCAGCTGGCACCATCCCGGAAGTTGCTGCAACCTCCGCATCTCTTTTAACAAAAGTTTGGAGATACTAAAACCTCCGCAGGAACAACATCTTCAGGATTCTCCTCCATTAGAGACATTACCATCGGAGGAATGCGCTCTTCAGAAGAGCTTGCCACCTCCTTCGGTTTACTGACACCCGGTTTCGAAACACGGGTCTTCTTCTTCGGTGATCCCTACAAGAAGAAAAGTACAAGTCACCAAAATAACAAGATGAGCCAAAATTACGGAGGACTCTTTACCTCAGCAAGAGCTGATTCCACTAGCGTTACAGACGGCATTCCCGTAGCCTTTGGAGTCGTGGCTTTTCTCGGCCTTTTTGGTACAGACGAACCGGCTTCTGCGTCGGTCCGTCTCTTCCCAACAGAGGGATCTCTCACTGATGCTGCAGCAGCAGCCCGATATCCCGCCAATTCTGGTGGACGATATGACCGAGCCGCTATCAACATATTCACCGTGGCCTCCAGCTGAGTTCCAATGATGAAACTAGTCTCCCTATCATAACCTGGAGACGCAGTATTCATTGTGCAATACAGTTTAACGGCCGAATACAGGATCTGTGGCCGAGGGTTGCGAACTGGCACAGTAAAATGAACACCAGTGCACCCAGCATTGTAATATTGCCAGCCCCGGGCTCCATCCAGCAAACTCCCGATGAACCCCAGACTGTTACTGGGATTCCGTAACATTAGCTGGGTATAGCCAAACTGGCGAGCGAACCGGCTGGGCAGATATGGCTCCAGATAACACCTATTTTGGTTGCGGTAAACCAAGTGAGAAGGCCGAATACTTTGCAACCAACGAAAACCCCATTTTGGCAGAGTAATCGCATCTTCACCTGAGTCATCTAAATCTTGGCCAGCCTCGAAACCTTTAAATATGGGGCCGACCTTGACAATCTCCCATCCCTGAAGGTAGGACAAAACTCTCCTGCAAACGGGGACGCCAGTGTGTAACCACTTTCTCTTGTAGAAGCGGTGGATAAAGGCATCACCTTCAACGTGATCCTCCTCCGGACCTGGACTCATCACGTTCGGATGATGCAGAATCAACCATCCCATAAGATAATGGAATGGTAGTTCGGCCCGGGGAAAATTGTCGTTTCTACCTCTCCCATGGATCACATCATCAGCAAAGGTCCTCAAACCCCGCAACAGGTTACACACCATCGCGGGGAGGAGAGCTAGAGGACGACCAAATACCAATTTCACGGCGGGCAAGATGAAGTTTCGGTGTACCCTCTCCACAGCACCAGATCCGCCCGCAAACACACAATCCCAGAGCCATATCATCAAGTATGCCGTTAACACCGCCTTAGATGACATCCGGTGCGCACAGTGCCAGAAGCAGCTATACGCATTCTCGCCACTCTCATTTGAACGGGGAGCCCTCTCATCTAGTCGGCTCATTTCGGAAGTTACTTCCGTGGGTTTCAGCCCTTGCGGAGTCATAAATCGGATCTTCGAGGAATCTGCCAGATCCTGCTTAAAGACATAATCCCTCCAAGCAGTCACATGAGGCTGAGTCCTGCCTTTGTCCTTCCGTTGCATCAGATAATGATGGCTCGCCACCTCTTTGAAGACAGCCATCATCTCCGGGTCCCTATCTTCCAGAACAAGGATCTCTTCGTTCGACGAAAAGTATTCCTCATACGGTTCCGAGCCCCAAGGAAGCTTGGACACTTCGTACATCTCATGGAGAGCTAACCCCAACTCCCCTACCGGAGTAAAGAAGGTGCCAGTCTGAGCATTGAACAATTCCAAGAGTGCAAGGAACATAGGCTTATTGAGGTCCACGCCAGCCTGCGTGGCA